>JAUYWV010112261.1:0-21087 GCA_032274565.1 Nematoplana nigrocapitula
AGAACAAAGAGAGAGGGAGAATGAGAGAAAGAAAGAAAGGACAAGGAAGAAACTGAGAGCGAGAGAAGAACAGAGGGAGGGGAGAATGAGAGAAAGAACAAGGAAGAGACTAAGAGCGAGAGAAGAACAGAGGGAGACGGAGAATGAGAGAATGAGAGAAATAGAGAAAGGACAAGGAAGAGACTGAGAGAGTGCGTGAGAGTGAGTTAGTAAGAGACTGAGAGGGAGAGACGAACAGAGGGAGAGGGAGAATGAGCGAAAGTGAGAAAGGACAAAGAAGAAACTGAGAGCTAGAGAAGAACAGAGGGAGAGGGAGAATGAGAGAAAGAGAGAAAGAACAAGGAAGAGACTGAGAGCGAGAGAAGAATAGAGTGAGATGGAGAATGAGAGAAAGAGAGAAAGGACAAGGAAGAGACTGAGGGAGTGCGTGAGAGTGAGTTAGTAAGAGAGTGAGAGAAAGGCATAAAAATGCGAAGAGCGAAAGCGACCAAGGAGTAAGGAAAAATAATTAGAAGGACGTCTATCCATCCAGAGATCCGTCTATTCTTAGTGTACTACGTATGTATATCTACAGTATATGCCCCCGAAAAATGTCGCCTTTTCTCCGCAATTGGAACCTATAGATAACGAGCAATTTATGTAGGCCTTAACTTTCCTTCCAAGCGAAAAGAAGGGGAGGAGAAAATCCAAATAAAAGGGATCAAACTGTTTACTCAGTTATCAGCCTTTGCTATCTAGCGTTGGAGGTGAACTACAGCTGGACGAGTATTTACCAGAGCGGAATCTGTTCAAATAGATGCTATCTCGCGGGTTAGCGGAAGGGTGGGAATGGGCTAAGAGATCCCAGTGACGAGACGGTAGTAGGTGAACGGTTTTCTAGGTTGTCCTTTTACTGCTGACTGGTGACGAAAAGAATTCTCTTAGCATACATTGCAGATGATGTCTAGAGCAGCGGTTGACTGACATACAATATACTGTATTATTTTTGTCTACCAGAAAAAAAACTATGACAAAGGAATAGTGTCATTACTACTCAACTAGTATTTTAAGATGTTTTGCATAACTTACTTTACCATATGCAACAATATATGTAATATTAATTGTACAGACAAATGTCCCGAAGAGTTTAAAGTGCATTTACCATGAAGATCTATTGGTATGATAATTTATTCAGAATAAGTGTTTCCTTAGTCGGAGTAGGCGTGGGTGCCACCGCAGGAATGTATTTCTACTCTTCCATCTGTCTCTGTCTTCACATCCTTCAAGTCATCCATCCAGACTCATTTCTTCAACTTTTGTTTAAATGATTCTCCCTGTCGCTTCTTGTTTTTAGTTTTTCACGAATCTATAAAATACTTTTTTACCTGTCATTGATTTCAAAGGGGAGGCTCCTCAATTTGTTTAATTTTCCCAATGCTTTACATTACTCGGGTAATTAATGGTGGATATATGCAAACATGCGCCAGGTTGTCGAATAAAAAGTAGCCATTTATTCGACTCGTAAGTGTCTGCGTGGGGGTAAGACTCTAACCTTTCTCCTATATACTTATTTTGGCAACAATGCAATGTGGCTAATGTCTAGGTTTTTTCCTTTCCCGCATCACTAGCTGCGCTATCCCAGCAAAAGTGTGGGCAAGTTGTCACCCTCTCTCATTTTTCTCGCTTTCTTTGCCACTCTTCTGTCTCCTCTCTCTCCCGCTTTTCTTTCACCTTTCTTTTCTTTATGCCCTTCTTTTTTCCTACCCCTCTCTCATTTTACTCAATTCTGTTCTCTCCCTCTTTTCACTCTCCGCTTATTTCTCAACTATCGCTTTCTCTCACTCTCCTTCTTCTATCTCTCTCTCTTTTACTCTCCTATTTATCTCTCTCTTTCTTCTACCCCTCTCTTTTTTACTGTCCTCTCTTCTTTCCCTCTTTTCACTGTCACTCTTTCTTATATCCGACTCTCTTTTTACTCTCCTCTTACTCCCTCTCTCTCTTTTCTATCTACTATCATCTCTTTCTTCTGTCTCATATCTCTTTTCATTCTCCCCTCTTTTCTCTATATTGTCTTTCCCCTATGCCACTCTTTTTACTATCTTCTCATTTCTCTTATATCGCTTTCTCTTCCTCTCTTTCTTCTAATCCCTCTCTTCTGTCTTTTCCCTATATCTTTTTTCTACCATTTCTCTTTTCATTCTCCTCTCTCCTATTTCTCCCTCGCATCTCTTTCTTCTACTTCCTTTCTTTTTTCATTTTCTCCATATTTTTATCACATTTTTTTTCTTTATACCTATACCCTCTTTTTTTCTACCCCTCTCTCTCTTTTCACTATCCTCTCATTTATTTAATATCGCTTTCTCGCTTTTTTTCATCTGTTTCTTCTAACCCCTCTCGTCTCTCTCCATCTTTTCTCTATGTGCCTCTCTTTTTTCTACCCCTCTCCTTTTTGCTCTGCTCTCCTCTCTCCCTCTTTTTACTCTATTCTTCTCTCTTTTCACTCTCATCTTTCTCTCTTTCTGTTTTTTCTCTACTCTCATCCCTGTCTTCTATTTCCTCTCTCTTTTCATTCTCCTCTTTATTCTCTCTCTTGTCTTTCCCCTATACCACTCTCTTTTTCTATCCTTTCTCTTTTCACAATCCTGTCATTTCTATATTATTGCTTTCTCTTCATCTCTTTCTTCGAATCCCTCTCTATCTTTTTTCTCTTTGTCTTTTCCCTTGAACCCTCTCTTTTTTCTGTCCCTCTTTTTTCCTACCTGGCGGTCGAGGCACTGACACGTCCTCATAACCTGAAATTACAATATGTAACACCTGCAAATCCATCTAGAGCTACAGTGATCATTCTTTCTCTGTGAAACAATCATCTATTATACTGAACTTCTGCAAAAGCGTATGTCTTGCTGTCTATCTTAGTTGAAAATTGTTCTAAGAAAGGAAGTGACAAGAACGGATCATTGGACTGAGCGATCATTGTTCCATTTTCACACAATTCACAAATCAACATTGTCGTCTTTATGTCACTATTGTACTTTCAAGGGGGTAATCCGTGCAAGTATTTTGAGAAATCTTTCTTCTCATTGGAAATTCTCCTAATCACGACAGGAGCTGGTGGTATTGGCGATTGGAAGAAGGTAATTAGGAACACTGAAAAAATCGATAGAGAGTCAATTAGGTGTGACAGCAAACTATCGTTTGAATTCCAGGTGTTTCTAGTCTAGAGTCAAGATTTGGTGTCGGGTCACGGAATGCTTTTTACTCCGCCCCACTGCCAAAACCACTGTCTTTCATCAGGAGGCTGCGCCTCGGGACTCCTTTCAACCAATTTGGATTCGTAAAAGAGAAGGCATGTTGGCTTGAGGCGAATTCTCAAAGATCAATACTGATATATTGACTTCCCAGTGAAAGAAAACAAAAGAGAAATATAGCGATGGCATGGAGTGATACTTGAACGGAGGGAGGAAATAGAGAATGGCTAATTCGTGCCCCGACGTACTGTAGTTTTGCTTGTTAGACGCGCCCAGTCATCATTTCAAACGGGACTGTGTAACCAATATGCATAGCATCATTTACCGTAAAATCGGGCAATTCAGGTCACATTTTTACTATGTTTGGTGTATGTACTATTCGTTTTATAAGTTACTAGCGGTGGTACCCGGCTTGCTCGAGGATACATAGAGCAATAAAATATCAGGAAACAACCAAATTTTCAAGTAAATAATTTTTTCTGATGATTCGGTAGGAAAAAGCAGAGAGATGATTTATGTTGAGAGATACTCTCTTTGGATCAAATCAGGGTCAACCCAAGGGGGCTAATGGCTTAAAAGCTGTCTAGTCACATAAATTAACCACTGTAGAAGTGACTTATTGAAATATAACCAATATTACTTATAAATTCCGAGGTATACTACTCTCACATTTATTAGTAGTAAAATAAAACCGTTAGATGTTTTTAAAATATCGCCTGTTTTCCCTTGTTTTGTTTCTTGATTTTTATGAATTATGCACTTTTAATGGGCCTATGTTACTCCCAGTGAAACACCGGTTCATTTGCAACCCTTTGCAACCCCCAGCCGTGTTCCGTTCTCGAGTTGTAAGCGTACATGATATCGCGACAGATCACCACAATATAATTATACAGTAGATTGTATTCAAACGACTCCATGAACTGCAGGAATTAGGTGTTTTCTAATACAATAGTGCAGTTTTCCCATTAAGAAAAAAGAAAAACAGCATTTTTATCCAAAATGATAACATTGTTTATTTTCTTCAAGTGACGGTAATTCGGGCCACTACAATAAAGTTTACAAAATTACACGATACAAACCTATGACATATAACAACTGTTCAAATATTGACACATGTGGAGCACTCATAAAAAGAGTCCTCTGTGTTTAAATTGCACCACCCGCCAACCGGCTGTAACTTTAGGACCACATGGCTTCCTTTGAGGCTTGTTTTGTCCTCGTATCTTCTTGAGCATGTCGACGAGTGAATCATCCAAGTCCCTACTAATTCATTCAGAATTCAGTTTTTCTAAACTGTTCTTTGATCCTGATAATTTTGGCGAGTTGTTCGTCTGTATTTAATGGATAAATTCCATTGCTCAAAAAACTTGATTGTAGATTCTTGCTGATTAATTTTGAAATTTTCTGTCTGCATGCACACCACGCTCGCTTTTAACGTCTTTATATAGGTAGGTATCTATTTTATGCCTTAATTGAGGCAAACAAATTCATACATTTATAATAACTGAAGTGACCAGAATTACCCTCTTTTATTCGAATACCTGCCTCTCCGTTCAAACTACAGTATGATCTGCCTGGCGTCATCAAATCTGCTCTGATGCTGAATGTTCTCTGTCACAGTTGTTTAGCTAAGCGTCCGTTGTTTTGTCGATTGGTAGCCGGTCTATCTATCGAGTGTTCTGCTTTTGTCAAGCAGGTTCCAATTTATGGCATCTATTAGATTTTAATACAGTATGTTAGCATGCCTTTTCTTGGCTTTCCTTGTCCGCGATTTCCACGAAATCGTCCTTCGATGATTGTTTTCAATAAGCTATCGTTCCTTAAGATGTTACCTATCCAGTTCTTCTTACGTTTCAAAATAGTCTGAACTAAATTACGTTTTTTATCTCTTCTATAATACGTCTTTGTTGATTTTCCGATCCTGCCATGATATTCTCTGTATTCGTCTCCATATCCACATTTCAAATGCTTCTATTTTTTCTTATTACTTTGTAGTGTTCGTGTTTCTGATCCATAAAGGGCTGCACTCCATATTATTGATTTGACAATTTTCATCTTAGTTTCTATATGTTTAACACTTTGGTGAGCAATTCTCTTCGTTTTGGTAAAGGTTTGCCTAGCCATGGTAATTCTTGTTCTTATTTCCTGATGGCATCTAATTGAACTTAGGTATTTGAAGCTTTTCACTTGTTCTAATTCTTTATTGTCTAATTTTATTGTCATATTGTTATTTCCCGATTTCGAGATTTGTATTATTTTTGTTTTCTTTATATTTATTTTCATATTGTATTTTGCAGCTGTGCTATTCAGGTTGTCTAATAGTGTTTGTAGTCCCTTTTCTGCATCTGCAGTCAATGATTGATCATCTGCGAATCTTATATCTTTGATTAGTTCACCCCCTACTCTTATTCCTTCTTTATATGATTCAGTGCTTCAATCATCATTCTCTCTGTATATATTGAGAACAACAGTGGGGAGAGAACACATCCTTGTCGTACTCCTTGTCCAATTACCGCTGGTTCTGATTCTTCATTTTCTATATCCTGATGGTAGTAGTTCGCTCGTTAGAGCAACAATATAACAGTGTAAGCGTGCGCCCGTGACGTCAGAATTTATGTTTTTTCCGACAGAATAACACATACTACTCGTAAGTAGTATACATAGTATATAGTGGGAGATGTTTATAAAACTTCGTAATTGGCAGCATTTCAATCCCAAATCTCTCTTCCACCATCTTATGTCTAAACGATAGCAGTTGCGGAATGTTTATATAATTTAAATAATTTTATTGAGAAATGATTTAGTTTCAGTGCATATGCACACAATTTTATATCCACTGAAAGAGGAAAAAATATTTAAATGACAGCAGTTGCGGAATGTTTGTATCAGTTATTGATTTCAAAAGAGACTCTCCTCATTTTTTGCCATTGCTTTACATTAGGCAATTATCTGCAAGATGCGCCAGAGTTTGGACTAAAACGTAGCCATTTACTCAACTCGTCGATGTCTGCGTGTGTGTGCAAACTTTCATAAGATGCGGTCCAGTAGTTTCAGAGGAGTATCGAAACGAACATACATACATACATAACATCACAAGCAATCACATAACTTCGTCGCATTTCATCATTTACCAGACTGTGACCAATAAAACTAAACAATGTCTCATTAAAAAAATAAATCAGAGAAATTCTTTGCTAAATAAGTAGAAATAGCATCTGCGCATAGCCAGTGGATTTTCTCAGATAATAACTTTTAAACAAAATGGCAATTATGGCCTAAAATATACGGAGCTAAATCGAATGGAGTAAAGAGAACTGCCTATTAATTTGAAAATAATACTAAGATATTTTCTTGTCAGACAAATATTTGCGTATTACAGATACAAGTAGGATTACCCGTATAGTGTTAGTAATCGCAGCATCTGCAGAATTCAAATTTATTGATTTAGCTTTGAATCAATCAGGCTATTGTCTGCAGATTCAAATTCCTGAAGCATTATGATTTAGCATCGCAGCAAAAACATGTTTTGGGGGGTATTTTCTGCTGTGGGCCTCTCAATAAGAAATTTTGCATCTTGTGGCTATTTTTCCCAAGTTACCCATTGACGTAGCATTCTTTTGAGTCATCAAGCATGCAAATCCGTCAAGAGAGTTGGGAGAAAGATACCAGTCAGACATACATACCCACATACATACATTTCTCTAATTATATATAGGATTTAAAATGTGAATTGCGAATTGAATTACAAAATGGATAGTGAACACTGTATGAGACGTTATTTATCACTATAGTGACTATGCTATGGATTTCATGAGTTATTAGATCACACAGTGGTTGGCATTTGTAAGATAATATTTATGAGTTTTGTTTTGCATTTCTCGATGTGATTTCAACAAATATAAAACACTGAAATTGCTCCGCATATATATTATGATCTATTTCTCTTAGCGTTGATTTTCTCACAGGAAAAGAATATCTGGGATTTAAATTTAGTATTGAAGGGGCTTGTGCAACAGCTGGTGTTCTTGTATATGACACTTCACCCTTCCATCAATCAATCAGTCATTCAGCCTGTCTCATATACAGTGAGGGGGTTAATAAATCGGTAACAATAACCTGACTAGACGAGAAGGACTGTGCTGACAGTGACAGCAGATTGGGAGAAATGTGTCATATGCAGTACTGTACATTCAAAACAGCATTACGGGGCCAATTTTATGCAGATTTAATACCTTCTTCTCTCTCAGTGCACACATAGATCTCGTCCTTGACCTCCGATTGCAAGAGATTTATTGACACTTTGAACTGCTTCGACTGAATTGACACCGATTGGAGTTTCTTCGACTAGTTGGATATTCAGCAAGGCGTTCGTATAAATTCAAATCACTGTATCGTATATTAGCCTGAATTTTGTACATATATACAGTATATAATTAGGGCAATATTCCGAAATATGCAGCATTATAATCAGTGATTCAGATTTTATGTCTATTGTTTTAAAAAATATTACGGCTCCATTTAGTTTACCAAGGACATGAAGAACAAAACATATGATTTTTATTTACAAGAAATGATGGGATTTGGTCTCAGCCAATCGTTTATGTCTCGTGGTAGTGCATATAGAATACCTAAACAAAGGAGGACAAAGACTGGCTGCAGATTATACCTCTCAAAAAATAGATCACGATATGAACGCATTTATATGCAAAACATCAACATAAAAGCTTAACATATATAAGAAATCAATGTCTAATTCACCCGAAAACCAACAATGTGGTGTTTTTAACTTAGAAAGTGAATAATAACACTGCTAAAAATACTGGAAATCTCGAATTGAGATAATGCCATATATATAACACATACAGCAAAAAATTAAATGCAGTATAAAACTTGGGATAAAGTATAGGTGAACATTCGGCATAAGAAAAAGAATACGAAAAATAAACAGAACAAACATGGTTATACCAAATATGTAATGGCATATGGTTACGACCGTTCTAAAAGTGTTCTCCTAACAGTTTTTATGTGTTTTCTTCATGTTATTGCTTGCGTTTGTCTGTTGACCTTGTACACGGGGCGGAAAAGTTATGTTTGCCCCCGCCCCATAAACAAGTCAGACGTTGAGGGAAAAATCTAAGAAATAGCAAGCAAATGAAACAATAACTGCAAAAAGACAGAGAAGCGGGTCGATTTCACTAGAGATGGTAATAGATTTTCCAAATTTGTACATATTTATTTATTTTTATTTATCTGCATACTACTATAAGTACTATGTTTTTGGAAATCATATATAATGATTTGATGGTACATGAATTTCTGACGTACGGTCCCCAGCGCCACCTGTAAGATCCGGCATCACACCAAACGAACCCTTTCGGGTCGCTAAGTACTCGATTGACACAGCTGTCTATCGGGGATGAGCTAATTTTATCATAGCCGAGCCTGGACTCAAACCCACCAACCTCACCACGGCAGTTGATCGTTCAACCCACTGAGCCACCTCGTCCCCGATTTAATAGAAATTTGTCATAATAAGAATGTTGCAAGGTAGAATATAAACTGTTATTGTGGAGCAAAACTTGATAAATAAGCTTACGGTAGCATAATGTATCTGTAGCAAAGACGTTCTCTACCGGCATTTACAGAATGTCTGTTCCCTGATGGATCACTTTACCAGAAGACAGCTGAGGAGTTCAATTTTTCTGGCAGCGATCGGCGCATCACCGGCCAAAGTTAAGCAATGCGATAAGAGTCTAAGACATTTATCTATCTTTAACACACTGGACAAAACCAAGGAGACATACCTATGACACCACCTACCTAACCGGACAACGCTTGTAACTGGTCCGTTCCTCTAGTACCATTAACCTGACGGTGCGAGGAAGGATGTATATCCTGCATACGTAGGGGTGGGTGGGTGTTGGGACGCTGTATTAATGAATAGTCATACACACCCAGAGCTTCAGCCTGCTAGATGCTCATCTCTTGCTTTCCATATGTTATTAAACTAATGAGAAAAATTATTAGGGTAAAACTGAAACCCCAAAACTTGTCTTCTTTAACAGGTGTAGCCGCAGATTTGTGTTAAATTTCTGCTCTCTTCGTTCGGCTTTAGCTCCTTCAGAGACTTCATCCTTCTGGCCTACAAAGTCGTCCAGAATCCAGCCAATATGGACACCTTGTGCTCCCTTCGCAAACAGCTCTACTTGCTGAACATCTTCCCCCGGAGCGAACTGGCCGACACCAACTGCTCTTCCAACTCCTCCGACTCAGACTACAATTACGTTTCGTCAGAGCAGCACGCTCACGGAGCTGCCCTGTACTTCTACACCATCGCTACCCCCATCATCTGTCTGCTGGGCGTCCTCAGTAACCTCGTCTGCCTCATCGTCTTCACCCGACGCCGTATGCGGCGCCAATCGACCTCCTACTACTTCGCCGATCTTGCCCTCTGCGACATGCTCGTGCTTCTCCTCTACGTCATCCCCGAATGGTTCGACAGGGGTCTGGCCAAGATCACCGACAAGTTGGCCCTGTCGTGGATCGGACACCCCTTTGTTTGTCCGGTATTTCTCTACCTCGCCTACACAATTCGCTTCCTCTCCGTGTGGATGCTCGTCGCCAGTACAATCGAGAGATACATTGGTGAGTTGGCAGGGCCGACGGGTTTTTTAGAATAACTGCCTATCTGTTTGGTTTGATGAGAGATATAAATCAATAACAGTCAAACGTCAAACATCCAATAATGATGCGTCCTCGCCCCCTCATTCACTTCCTCCCGACAGACCTTTTCATTTAGTTGCGAGTACCCAAAACAGGACGACAAAAATGTTTTTGAAAAACGTCTTATGAAAAACTCGTATTAAAATTCTTTTTTAACATCTCATCCGAATTAAGGTGAACATTACAGAGATATTAGATCACTGACAGAAATCAGAGGTGAATTTAATTGATAGAAAAAGAAGTGGGGGAACGTCGAGAACGACAAAGGATTATTCATTTGTTGGTTGCGTGCAGTTAACAATGCTTTTTGCTAACATTCACTGCCTTATACTAATTTCGGCGACATTGGCTTCTGCAACGGGAGAACGTTCATTTTAGAAACTTCGACTCCTACTTACCTTTCTAGAGAGGTACATTGGGTGGGAGAATACTTTCTGGTATAGTACACATGTTCACTAAAAAAATGTGTATTGAAAAAATTCGCTCTTCATAAGCGACGGTTGCCATGCATCGTATACAGTATATGCATCGTAAAACAAATATAACTTATAGTCCGGAATCTTCCCGGCACGGGTAGAACATGTGATTCGATTACTACAATTATGCAGTATTATTTACACCTTTGCCTTACTTGCTGAACAACACCCTCTCAAACAAAAAATAAATTCTGGCTGCACCCCTGGATGGAAGAATGAGTGGATTTAAAGATTTTTATGTGAAGTATTTCGCGAAGGCTCTGTACACAGTGCATTAAAGTATGATGGCTGATTCAGTCGGTTTTGGGCCGGGATCGATACGGCTCATCCGTGGCAGCCTGAATAAGTATGGGTAGGTAGAAAGAGAATCAGAAGAATACAATGCTTCCATATGCCGTACAGAAGATGCCACTGGACATGATAACTATACGAATCTGACAGGGAAGTGTCCGGATAAGAATAGGTCTTGTTAAGTTGCTGCTGATGATCGCATTCACTCAACATAGAGAAAATCCAATAGGACATTGTTGAGAAATTACAGACCTGCGAGAAATGTAGATGGCGTCCGTTCTTAGATACGACTGCTATAGCATCTGGGATAAAGAAGAGCAAGTATAGCTTGATGTTTGCAAGACATCGAATTTATTAATTTTTCTACAGCAAATTTACGGCATATTGCTATAAGCCTAAAGAAAGAATGCATATGGTATAATTAATCTGTATTAATTGTATTTGTGTCACTGAGTTACATTGTCTGAATATGCTATTTACTTTGGATCGACAGAGTATATCATGAGTGCCACTTCATCTTGTTCATGAAAATAGCGAGCTGAATATTCTGTGCAACGCAAATCTAAAGATTGGATTTTGTACTGACACGTAACCATTGTTGACATAGGAATGTTGTAGTTTTTTCATAGTTTCCAACTAATATCTATATGTTTCTTAATCCACGTGATTCTCCTTCTCCTTCAACTGCATGTTATAGTTTCTGCAATACAATATTTTACATTAGAATGATCAAAGTCTTGCGAAAATGTGTTGAAATTGTAAATGTTTTGCCACTCCCAGGTTTCTACATTTCATCTGTGTTGAATTTTGTTTAATCAAACAATTTATAAGGGCTCTGACCGACATTCAAATGGTACTATTAGTTAGCTCCCAGTTTCAAGATAGCCTAGAATTTCAAGCAATTATTTAGGTAGACGGTGTTAACGAACCTCTTGCACCACAATGACGCATATACTATTCGTGCGACGGAAGTTTTAGTTTGGTCTATTTACGAGACCTTTGTCTCCTAAATAATGATAATTCTAAGCAGCTCAGGAAAATAGCCAAAGTAGTTAGTTGTAAGCTGTTATAAAAATATTGCACTAATTTATGGATTTATTTACGATTTGTCATTCTGAAGTAATAAAACCGATGTATATTGACTTTACTCAAATCTTTCCTCTAGTAGCTCGTTCGATCCCTGAAATTCAACATCTAAGAAGGGATATCTCCTCTATTTAGATGCGTCCTCGCACCTCTATGATAGGATCTTCCTGTATGTACGTGTATGTTCAAAGTCAATTTTCAGGAATTTGATTTTGGATGTTTTAGTTAAAACTTTGTATAACACAATTAAAACAAGCAGAAAGGTTTTGAAGCATCCTTATATAATTTATAAAGGGGTTTGTCTGTCGGTATGTCTGTAGAAAGGCAAGGAGGGAACGTGGTCATATCATTGAACGAGCAGTTCTTGTTCTAGTTCCATTTGAACGAATTTAAATCCAGAACATAATAGCATGTAAGAGAAGAAGGCCAGATTTATAAGGAAATTCGTTATTCAGTGAATTCAAATTGCGGATGTTTCAATGGATCAAAATATCCTTAAAATTGTATTTTTCTTATTCGACAGTGTGTGTATCCAAAGACTCCAATAAACTTTATTTAGAAATAATCTATAAATTATCTTTGGAAAAGTGAAGTAAAAAATATAATTCTACTAGCTGGTATACCCGGCGTTGCCCGGGAGAAAATGAAAGCTTTTTGGTTGATATAATTAATTTCGCAAATGAATCTGCTTTTGGTCACTACCCGCGTTCTACGGGCGGAAAACAATGATGCATCGATTAACATGACAACAACAAATAAAGAAACTTAACAAAAAACGTAACCAATACATATACTACAGCTGCCAGATTCCATTTCACCATTCTGTAATATACTGATATAGCATTGCTGTAATCCCCCCACCTACAGAATTCAAACTCCCAATTCTGTAGTATCGATTATTAGTAATAGCATTTTTAAAAGTTTTGACTGCAACTACTACTCTATACATCATTATTTTAAATTTATTTATAATTTTTAATGATTATTTTCTAATAGTAAGAAAAACTTTAAATAAAAAACAGGTAAAAACATCCGCAGAAACCTGCTGATTCCAAATCTGCCCTTAGTTTTGCTCTGGGATCGACCGTTCAAAATCTCTATATTATAATGGAATTCAAACTTAAATTACTTATAGACATGCTGAAGTTTACCGCACTGCAGTAAGTGTCCTTCCTCTTTGGTTTAGCAGGAATTATTTTATATTAGTATTCCAGCATAATGGATCACAAAACAACATTTGTAATTCGGTTTACACAGCTATGTGTACATTTTAACCATTTGGGTGTGTAATTCGGTTTACATAGTGAAGTGTAAAACTTACTCTTCAGTGTGTAAGCCGAATTACATACCTTCTTCGTGTTAATCTACACATATTTGTTTTCAGTGTGTAGTAAATTAGTTTGAAGCTCATGAAATATGAACAGACGATTCAAAGAAGGAAAATGAGAACAACCACTAATTTAAACATTAAATTAAGCTTTCTTGACCAGTTTCAGCCATTCCAAAAATCCATATTTTTAAAAGACTTGCAAAGAAAGAATGACAAAATTGATTAACTAAAACGATCTATACGAAACTAAATAAAACAGTTAAGAGAGTTCATTGAAGACTTTTGTAAAAGAGATGCGCCGTTGTCTTTCAATGAATTGTTCAATGGCCATTTGTCAGTCTTAATCTATAAATCTCCTTGTTTGAGTGTTCCACATTGTCCCGAGCTGCACGCTTCATTCAACCACAGGTTAAAAGATGCAAATTGATTGATTGCACTCGAACTCCTCTTCTTGTGCTTTTTGATTCTGTCCATCAAGTGTGTCAATTGATGCTTCCAAAATAGGAGACGCGTGGATCACCATGCACTCAATTGACTCGAAAGCCAGAGGAGTATTGTCTTCAGGGGTCTACCTTCTTTGTGGGAAGTGTAAACCGGACTGAATCACAACAAATAGCACGTTTCAACCACTTGACAAATTTAAAAGAGAAACAAACAAAAGACAAAAAAATACTGCGTGAAACAGGGACAGTCATATGGTATAAAAATGAGCAGAAAACTTAATATTAGCGATTGATTCTTGTACTGGAAAGATATCCGAATATCGAATCAAGTGGACTTCTCAATCAAGTAGGTTTTATTGATTAGGACCAAATTGGTAGGACTGAAAAAGCCCATCCGTTTATCAAATGGTTTTCAATTATGTCTTAACTGTTTAGTGCCGTATTGTTTGTTTTATTGAATCATTTTTACATCTTCGATTTAAAGTCTTTTAAAAGATTATCTATCCCCTGATAATGTAAATTGTACCCGAAAGGAGTCGGAAAATTGTAAAAAAATTAAAAATTTAAATTCTGTTTGGCTCTCCGTTTTCTTCTTAGCAATAATTCAACAATTTAAATAATTGCAATAGTCTATGAAATAAAATCTCTGTTCTGACAAGGTCTCTTTGAACAGATACACATCTGGAAACCTGAGACAACGCTCGAAGGATTATTGTGGCAGTGGGAAACCATCGTTTTGGCTTTCCGTGCAGCAAGGCAGAAAGCTGAAATTACAACAAAAGAATATATTTTCGGCAAAACAAATTGCAGAAATTAGTACTAATCAAAAGCGAGGAAGTTAGAAAACATGCCTATTTTTTGTTAAAATCCGGTACAAAATAGTTACTTGACGTATTTTTCTATGATTTCATTTTGCTTTCTGCATTTTATTTTATTGATCATAGTAACAATGCTGTTGTGCACTCATTTCTTCACGTTTAATTTAATGCTTGTATGTTTTTGGACACTCAGTGTTTGAGTTTATAGATTTTTCTCAATGATTCGATATCCGCTACGGTAAATCTTACTTAATATATAATTACATGTACTGTATATTAGCTTTAAAAAAAACTAACTATTTGGGCAACAGTGCATCCGTCATTTGGTCAGTCGGTAATAAAATTTTATATTTACTAGATGTTTTAATAGTATCTAAACTATGTAGTATTTTAAAATATAAATAGCATATTTATGACTCAGTTATAAAAATGATCAGAAACGTTCTTTGATTATATTTCAAATTAGATTACGTTATTTAAAGTAAAAAAATGTTTTCTTTGGTAACGGTTCACACTTTACGAAAGAATGCAGTCGACCGACCTGAGAAGGAATTGTAGAAACGCGATTCCTTTCTGCCATAAATTCTAACAGGGAACACACACAAATCTTTACCAGACGAATTGATTGTCATCCGATCTGATATTTGTTTGTCGATCCAGGCACTACATCTCTTGAAAACATTGCTATTCTCCAAATGAAACATAGATGCCTGCGTTAGTTAACGAAAATTCAGAGCAGTTTTATACTCAGAAATGTTTTTGTTCACTGTCGTCTGTATTAACTAACTGGAAAGTACAAGGTCATGAGCAATAAAAACGTTACCCTTAATAAGGCCATAGTCTGCTTTCCGCAAATTTGAAATCTCTAAGGAAATACATTGAATCAAACTAATTAGCATAGCTAAACATTATCGACGAGCCGAAATCCCACAACACTTAGACGGCAGTCTTCTACAGTATATATATTCGATAAAAAAGTGAACTGAACCCCAGGTTATCCATCCAGGGAAATTGTTTATCTAGCTGCTCCTTTGCTTCGCTGCACAGCAGGAGAGATACACGTAGCTGGTGCCAGTCGGACATGACAACAACGTCCACCACCCAGACATAACACATGCACTGTAGGTAGTGCAATAAAATAAGTCGTACTACCTGTATGATCTCTTCCCCTCATAACATTTGCTAAGCAGTCGAAATGACAGTGTACTATAAATATCATATTATATCTGAACTACGTACCTTTGTACGCGTGGGCCACCCTCTTCTCCCCTGATCCTCTAGGCCGGATGAGAAATGTGCGCATATGACCGGGGGCCGCCCTCCCCCGAAACTTCACCTAACTGTAAAGCATTTTACCAAACAAAAAATAATTGAAAACAAATGCATATTAAAACATAGCTTTTCAACAAACCTATAATCAACTAGACAGAGTGAATTTCGAGTAGAAAGACTTCCTCTTATGAATACCGTCGTTGAACTATAGTTCTTGGCGCGTAATTCTGGTACAGGTTGATAGATTCGTTAAAGGTAGGAACAAGTAGTCTGTATCATAGAGTAATTAGTACCTACCTACTGTACGTACTTTGTGGTCTAATTAATTTAAGTTTTTTGTTTCACTCGCTTCTTTAAACGATAACCAACTCTAATTAGTTGACATAATTGCCAAATTTATCAACACACGCTCCCGTTGCAAAGATTTTAATTTTCTGATGACATCACTTTGATCAACATATAGCGCACTACTATATAAATTTGATCGATGGCAGAAGAAGTTGTTGTTGTTTTTCAGGACACCTCACATGGGCATACAAAGTGTCTCAGAAGGGATGCTAAACCGTTTAATATCGCCCAGATGAGGCTGTGTGATTAACAGATGTAACAGAGGTAGACACCAGCCCTCACCCAAGCGATACCCAAACTTTCTACGGCATTATGCGCCTCAGAAGAGTGGTCGCAATTTAACCAAAAGCCCAACTTTCACAGAACACCATACATATCGTCCTCAGAAAACCCTCAAACATCTGATCCTAAGAAGTCCGGGATTTATAACGTGAAGTCTAGTAAAGCGCACCGATTAGGTCGTGAAGCCATCTCAAACACTAATAGCTCTGTAATTACGAAATTGATCATGTCTCAGCTATGATTTAAATAAATACGGCATATGCAGTCATTCGCTTATAAGGTAGTGGTATTATGCCGCAGACAATTTCGAATTAGTAGACGACAATGCCATCATTCGTTTCTGAGGTAGTTGTAGATCGAGTAAAGCGAAGCGAAAAGGTTAAACTAGAATACTGTACTCGATTAAATTCGTAACTCGAGTGCGGTTCCTATTTCACATATGTAATATCAGTTGATTAAAATATTAATTATGTATTCTAACAAGTACAGTACCACGTTCATAAATGCGAAGGGAGAACACCAATATATTCCACGTACATTTTATTTTTTGGAAAGCACCCTGACATAAAATCCCGATGAGGTTAGTCAAAGGCTTTAGACATAAATACACAAGTATAAACAAAGGTGTTAACGACCAATCAAGTATAAAATGCATCAGGTAGAAGACACATCAAGCTAAGTTTCACGGAGGAGGGTTCTTAGTAGGGAGAAGCGATACGACAATTAAACAATAAGTTAGCTAGTTACAATGTATGTCTGTTGGCACGCTGTGTTACAAATTCGCAGACTCGTGCGACACAGAAATTTTATCTAGTCTTGCTTTTGCTCATTTTTTCGTACTTCGCTTTGCTTCTATACCAGAGGAGAAAAGGAATTAAAAGAGAGGGGGTTGTCACCAGACCAAAACTCAGCCAATCAGTCTGAAAAAGAATAGTGGTGGAGTTATGATAAAATCATAAAACAAATAGGGTCATGACAATCTACATATTGTACGCTATACTAAGTTTAAAGAAATGACACACTCGGCGCCCGATTTTATCTATAGGGAAAACAAATTTTATTTTTGCGTAGGCATCAGCAGATGTCAGAGAGCAATTTCGTCAGCTTCGCTGAATGAGCAAACTATAAATAACAGTTTGAGCAATACTAACTACTGTCAAAAGCACTCTGCTGATAATAGCGTGTAAGAATACACCTAGTACAATAATGGGCATAGATTTCAGCGATGAAGAACCAATAAAGACAGCGGCATAGGAGGGTGGGTCGGATGAAATTTGGTCTGAACGGGACCGCCCAAACCCCGCCAACATCTCAGAGGTCGGAGGATGGCATGTGAAGAAGAAGTATCCGGCCACAAAGTACAGCCACCAAGTAATGTTAGTTAAAACTTAAGATCTGATTTGACAAATGGGGGTCAAACCAGGGAAGAGAAATATAAGCGAGCAAAGACAGAATGAAATCAGCAATTCGGAGAGAAAAAATGACATCTATATTGCCAATTGCACTAAATTGGAATATTGAAAGACAAATCTACGTCCAAATGAGTTTAGAAAGAAATACCATTTAAAGTGACGCAATCGAACATATAGCTACCGAATATTATAATGCGCAGAACTGAAGTTTGATGCTTGATAAATATAGAGACCCTTAAATGTAGGTTTTTATCAGTTAGCTAATAAGTCAAAACAGAACAGGATACTACAATCATTCCCTATAATAGGTTAATGGTAATATTTAAAAAATGGTCTCGCTAAAACCAACACAAACACAGCCAACTAGAAAACTTACCAGATGCGAGGAGAAACTCTTGTTGAAGATGGAGGTGGAGAAAATGAGTAGTTCACCGGGGGCCGTGGAATAGCCGAACTGAAAGTTCAGTAAAAATATATATTCGGAGTATGAAATTCAACGATGTGCAGCAGAAAACTATATGTATGATCCTTTAAAAAATAATGCAGTCAATTTCACATTATTATTTCTTTGAGAATCAAACAGGAATGTAGCAAGAAAGATATTCGTCGCTCAATAACTGTTTTAAACCAATTAAAGCTGGAAACACAAGTTAGAAATGCGTCGTATCGGATTAATAAAAAACAAAAGTTTAGCATTAAATTTGGATGAAATAGTAAAATCAATTTTATGTTGTCATGGGAAATGGTGAGTGATTACTAACTTATATAACAGTTGAATTATGAGACATCTGAAAGTCCTGCATTATAAGAAAAGAATTTCTCTATATATTTTGTATTCAAATCAAAATCAATTCCAACTATAAATACCGTGATCTGCTTAGCTTCCTCCTGCGCTTTGTAGCTGACAAGCGCGCTGGTGAAGTTGAAGTAGCCAGCACTGCGCGGCTGGAGAACCACTACATGACTTACATTGGCTCCCGGAGCTACAGTGGGCCAGCGCGAAGACAGTGATCCACTCTTAACTGTAAAATCTTCTGCTGGGAAATTTTCGTCCTTTAGCTCGACATCATTAGCAGACCTGATAAAAACACAAAAGATGAAGTCAACACTGAAAAAATCAAGGTAAACAACTGATCAAATAAACAAATTTGATAAAACGCTTGATAATATTGTTTTATAGATAATATTTAGGGTATCAACACTACAGATAACAGAAATTTTAAAAAACTCAGTTAATCCCAGTATGTTCTTCACCTCCCGAAATCGTATTTAATCATAAAAAATATTTTATTAAAAATCCTTTAACTGAATGCTATCAGCACCTTTTCTCAAATAAATTGTTCAGCATATGCGTCCATATAGTATACATACATATAGATTAGAAGAATATAAGCAGCTTACACTGATCCAATGTTGTACAGAGTGTAGGTAAGAGTTAAATCCTTTTGCTCGACCAGATAACGGTTGAGAACAGTTTTTGAGGCAAGAATATGGGCTCTGTTCTCCTCATCTGCCCCACAGGCAGCTATCACCAGGGCCAATAACCAAATTATCGTTCTCATCTATGGCGGACAGGCATTTAAGAATTCATTAATGCATAAATAATAACATATAAAAATTATCATTCAATGTAACAAAAAATATATACAATTTGATTTATTAGCACAATACTACAATCAATAAAACTGCACATACTACATGTGTAAAAACCAAGAACTACTCTGGGACGTGAAACGCTGATTTGCGTGATAGTCTGAATGTTTTTCATCGTTGAAAATTAAATTTAAATACGTTCCCGTGATTTAAAACATATACTACATTGTCTATTTTAAAGTGTTCTGTAACAAGAGAACCCCATTAGAATAGCATAACTTGTTTGGAAATATGATATTTTTCTTATAGAAATTATATTTGCAGCACTTATTTTTGTTCCAATTTTAGCAGTTATTAATACATCTATATGGCACAATTTGTTTTACTTTACATAAATAATAATACATAATAACTGTTACCATTAAATTTCAGTTCGATATTATCTTTTTTCCGTAAAATAAATAATTCAGTCTATCTATCATACAAGTGTTTGAGATTTGTTTTACTTCCCATTTTGGTTAAAGCAATTTGCGGTAAAAACATTCACTTAACCTCTTTTGAGGACATTGGCCAAACATGTTTAAATAAAGCTGTTTTCCACATTGTGCATTTGTAGCAGGCCTCCCAGGATAACACAAAGTGCATCTTCATGAGGTTTCATGTCTCTTTAACTGCCATGTGGATTCATTTACTTCTTTGAATTAAAAAAAACTTGTAGTTTTTAAATGGTGATTTTCTTCAGTTTACAATCTTTATGTACAGTATATGATAACTAACTGATTAGAGGATTTGAATTATCAGAATCTACGAGCCGCAGGGAATCTGACAGGGTTCCAAATAATTTCCGGAAAAAAAATCTCCAGGGCTACGCGGGATAATCTCAAGAGTCATCAAAATCACCTCGAAATTTCCGGATATTTAGATTCCCTGTAAATAATTTTAATCAATACAACATAATCTACTAGTAGAATATCTAAATATGATCATAATCTCGTATCATTTAAAATTATCGTAGATTCGCCGGAAATAATTGACCACCATTAACCGGTAGATCTACTATTGAAAGCTATATATATATATATATAAGATTTGCATTTTGGATTTTTGAAAAGACTTTGCTCGTTGCATAGGAAAAATTGTGATAAATAAATATATAATGAGCGAGGCCACAGTCTTACAAAAAGTCTTAAGACTATCTACCCTTAAAAAATGTTTTATAGGCTTTCTCAACCCTCCGGCGAGTAAAGACATGGCTTCGGAACCTCATCGGCCAGACCCGCCTCAGCGCTCGGGCACTCATGCACGGCCCCCCCCCCCCCCCACCTGGTGCCTTGAGCTGAATTGAACTGAATTGTTTATTAAGGATCAAATATGATTAATAATAAAAAACACAGGTGTACGAAAGCGTGTAGTGAAGCACAACAATATACTAATACAGGAGAGGTGGTTAATAAGAGAAGAAGCGAACATAGAGTAACCAAACCTGTTAATGAGTGGAAAAACAAAAGGTCAAAAGGAACCATACATCTTATATATATAAGTCAATCTGTCTGTATGTCTGTGTTAGGGTTGCCGCCGAGAACGTTGGTCCCACGGACCCGAAATTTTGCATGAGTGACTCCCTCAACCCTGCGTGTAACATAGGTCAGGTTTTGTTTTGATTGCCGGCATTGTTTGAGCTTGGGCCGGGTTCCCAGGGTTGGCCTATAGGAGAAGCCGTAGAAATTTGAATTCTGTAGTATAGCCGGCTGATGCAATGATCTATATAGTTGTAGTTGCAGTCAAA
>JAUYWV010112262.1:0-12415 GCA_032274565.1 Nematoplana nigrocapitula
AATTTTATATGCAAAGTCATCTGTAGATCATTTTGATTTAATTAGGTGCCAATTTTCATCACTATAGCACACTCCTAACGTAGATTTCAATAGGGGGCTCACCCGGGGGGGGGGGGGCAAGAAGAAGAAGTACCTGGCTGCGTTGAATAGCCCGGTATGGATAGGGTTAATAAATGCAAAGGAAAACGAAGGAGAGGAAAACCAAGAACAAAATGGTTGGACGAAGGGAAGGCGCCAACAGGACTCTCACTGATACAGCTATAAGGGAAGAGGTGCGGAATCGCTCGGGTTGGAGAAGTCGCGTCATGGGTATCGCCAGAAGTTGGACCCGACTTGACGGTATAAGGTGACAAGATGAATTTTATATAGATCATCGCGAGTCAGAACTCGAACCAAAGAAAAAGTTTTGTTGCGTAAAATTTCAATAAGCGGTGGTGGGGTTTGAAATCAGGGTTATCTAGAGTTTTTTAACGCCACAAAATA
This sequence comes from Nematoplana nigrocapitula, assembly GCA_032274565.1. NCBI lineage: Eukaryota > Metazoa > Platyhelminthes > Proseriata > Nematoplanidae > Nematoplana > Nematoplana nigrocapitula. The sequence continues at coordinate 484 of JAUYWV010112262.1, forward strand.
GAAAGAAACACTTTCTTATGTTTAGTAAAAGTTGTACTTCTTTACACAAAACGGAATTTATGTATTATACTAGTTTTATAATTATCAAAAAGTGTGTATTTCTAACTTGTATTACTATGATTTTGACAACTCTATATTGATACTGACAACGGTCTCTACTGTTTTTCATTCTAAATCTTATATATCAAACTATATCATAATAATTTGCGTATGGTATTTAGATCATATGAAGAATTTTTCAATGGCTAATTATATATAAATTCGTGAGTAAATTTATTGAAATTCCGACATGTTGTTTATTAATATTACGTTATATATTACACTGCCCTGCCATAATATTAAGCCCACTTACTAAAGTTCAAAATAAATTATAAAAAACGGCTGACTTTATAACAAAAATATGTGACACGCAAAAGAGTAATCATTGCATGCACTACATCATTGGAAAGCGTGAAATATAAAGAATAATACGTTGTCGCAAGCAGTGATATACATCTTTAGAACGGCCCATCACGCTTTGTGCTAAGTTATACCACACTGGAGGCATACCTAGCGCATTCAGCAGATTTCAAATATCAGATTTAAAAAATTTGAAGAAAAAAAAACGATTTACTTCATGAGATACAACTACCTAATGTATTTTGATATTATTAAACCCAGGTAGAATTTGAATTTGCTTTAGCAAGTGGGCCTAATATTATGGCAGGGCTGTGTATTTCCAATTTAAGACTAAGAAGATTATGATTTAATTAAACATTATCAAATTACAGACAGATAAACGTTTATTTTTATTTCTAATAAATGAAATTTTTACATGCTGCTATAAACAACAATCTGGTAACGTAAAACTATTATTAAACATCAGTCTGTTTGCTGTTTAATATAAAATATTACTTAAACTTAGAACTAAAGGTTTGAAACGACTTCCGTAATTAAGCTAAAGCTTACACATATAAAACAATTTATTTTTAGGCAAATTTATATTTCTGAGTAATCTTATTTAGGGAATGAAATTGACGAGATATCGCAAAAGGGCAGAATTTAGGTCACAAAGACACATCATATATTCGAAATATCCCTCGTTTAGTTCCGTTCCTCTCAACTGTGTCCAATTGACGATGACTTGCAGTTGAGGCAATATTGTCAAGGGATTTGTAGGAAGACTTCGGAGTTTACGAATGAATATGCTCATTTGGCTAAAAATATAGCAGTCAATCGAAAGCTAAATATTAAAAAAATAGAAAATGATAATAAAACTGTTTTTAATTCGAAGTAAATTCTTAAATAGGAATAAAAATATGAAAAATGAAATTGACAAGATAAATATTGCTGTGACTAACTCAAATGTCTTATAAATATAATCTTTCTCGACCTTTTCGGTTAAGATGTCAGTTAAATATCTATTAAATTAAGACGACGTTAGATTAGTGTTACGAATACGATCGAACGGGTATACTGAAAAACAGCGTTTCAACTTTCTTCGCCACGGATATAGCCTTAAAAGGTTCCCACGCCAGTAAGTTGGACACTCTGGACAGTATTCCTGGCAATTTTGTCTTTACTTAAATTTAGAGCCAATTCTATGGACTATGGTGACATTGAAAAAGGCAACTTGAACACCATGTTAAAAATGCGCCCTAGATACACTTCAAAAACAATTCAAAATGAAAATATTCCGATCATTGGTGAGCGAATTCAAAGCGAACACAGAGATGGAATCATACTATGTATATTATTAAGTATAGTTCAATATCGTTGAAAGCAAACTAATTAGAGATATGAAAGAATCTGAATATTATTCCATTTCTGCTGATGAAGTTGCCCACAGCTCAAATAAAGAGCAGTTAAATTTAGTAACTAGATATGTTGACAACGAAATTGCTATCGAACAGAGGTTCATAGATTACGTACATTGTGAAAGGCGAATAAATGACCGTCCAATTGCAGATAACATACTGTACTTAAATGCCTTCATACAGGCTGCGCCATAAAAATGTGATCAAAATGACATAACTATATAACTCTTTTGATATATCACTATTTTAGACGAGTGACCTATCATATGAAAACTCTCATAACAAAGATTGTACACATACATGCGAACAAAACCAAAGCAAGTGTCAGAAAATTTTATTCGAATTTAAACATAATTTTCAAATAGGATGACTGTTGCAATAACACTGGGTTATGGGTAAAATGATTCAACACCCACTGCGCGAATGTAAGTCGTTTCTGTCTGTGTCTTTCTGTCATTTTTTATGTCCTCGTTCGGTGGTATGGCTTAAGCGTCCAGCTTTTTTTAGAACTCTTCTGACGGATGTTAACGGGATTGCTAATTCTCTGGAGGCTCTTCTCCGAGCGCTTCTTCCTCCTTGGTTTTTACAAAATTCTACAACTCTGGTTTTATTCTTCTCGCATGATGATGTTATTGGCTTACCTGACCCTTCTTGGCGTCTGACTCTTCTATTTTCTCCGATTTTCCGAAGCATTTTGTCACAATCACAAGAAGGGAATGGATTTTTTTCTGCTGAATTTCTCTAATTTGCGACTGCTTTAATCCTCTTATTATTCGATATGCCTCAACTGGGGAGGATGGAGGTCGTGGAGGCATTCAACCTATTTTTTCACAAAATTCTTTGCTTCTAGAGAAATATGTGGAGCCATTCGTCTGATGTTTGAAATTTTCTAACAATGTGGATTTAAATCTAGTTTATATAAAATATATTGACAGCAGATTTATTTAAATTATTCAAAATTTTAAATCGATATGGATAAATTTCTGCAGCAGTATATTGTTCGACATGAGCTCTACCAAATAAATAAAGTTTATTACTAATAAATAGTGCAGTTACATCTTATTGAATTTTGGTCACATTTTTTATGGCGCAGCCTGTAGCAGCTAGAGTTGCCATTTTTGCAAAAAATAATCGAAGATAATTATATGCTCTTCTGCGATTTTTTGCCTATCAAACACCCCTAAACCGAAATAACATGTTTTGGCACGCGTGTCTACTCTAGCTTATGCATTCAAACCTCTTTATGCTTTGCTCATGCAGAATAATAGAGTTTGTTTTCGTGATGTTAATCATGAAAACGTGTCTCATACTGACTATTCGGAGCAGTTTCGCCATATTGTTCAGCTCTTTCTTACTATTAGCAATCAGTGTTTACTATCTGCATAGCTGGTGTTAAAAATATCTAGTCCTCCAGTCATTTTTCTGACATCTCTGGGAGCTCCTGCTCAACTTTTATCAGAATTTCATCACCAATACCATGCGGATAAGTTGGCTATGGAGATGGTGAGGGAGTACCCATTCTTGAGTGACCGGGAGTGGGATTGTAATGGACGTGTACCAACCCTTCCATTTGTTCAAGGTCAAGTATTGAGGGGCTGGATGGCTTCCGTGGTTGTTCAGCTCTGCAATGAACGTGCTTGACCGGGTACAAAATATGTGTCTGAGACTCATCACTGGACTATACTCGACGACTCCTATTAAGGCCATTCGCCTTGAGGCTGGTTTCTCTTCGTTTTACACTGTCGTCCGCAGCGGGTAACGTCTCCCCACCTCAACCCCCGCGGTCTTAGAGGTCGAGTTTTGCCACCACCATGTGGCTCACAACAGTCTTCGTAACATGGTCAATGATATCTCTGGTGACATTGATTGGTCTAAACAACCAAGACTCTTGTCTTGGAGTCCCCTGTCACTTCTGCCCCTTGAGATGGGTGAATAAAGGATGGAGGTAGCGCTGCGGTCGTAACTAGCGGATCGGGTTCTGAGCTCACGTCGTCTTTCGATCCAGATGACAGCTCCGTCAATAGATCAGTATTAGTTGCTCTGAACAGCAGGCCGTCATTCTGCAACTCTGATTTGGAAACCGTCATATTTGATGCGCGTATGGGAGACTGAAGTCTTACCGTGGATTCCCTGTCATTGCGGCCTTCATGGGGACGAAGTCGCAGACAAGGAAACCAGGGAGAAAGTCATAATTTGTACACACACATTAATGTCTTCCGTTTGACGTCGTGAAATGGTTTTGCTTCTCGTCAAATTTATTACGCTGTTTTACATCCTTACGTGCTGAAATTGCAGTGCTGCTTACTGAGGCAGGAAAACTGGTGCACAACTTGGTTGTCAGGGATGGCGTATAAGGTATTACTCAGCACACTGCTGTTTTTTCTCATATATATTTTTAATGCAGACACTCTTCTCTATGTCGATGGTTTTAATTTTTTGTCTGATCAGCTAACAGTACAAAATCTTTATATTTTCCCGCCTCTTTCGCCTTGGAGGTAAATATCTACCGACAATTCACATTGTACAACTCTTATACTGTATACATATTCTCTCGACCTATTTTTATCAGCACTGCCTCTCCGTTGATGGTTATGGGATATTGAACAAACGGGATATCAACCGGCTGAAAAAAACAAATTTGTTGGGTGGCCCAATGATCGGCTATTTTTTTCACTTTTCATAATTTATAATCTTTACGACTGTATTAAAGAAGCTTATCAAACGCGAACGACCGGCGCTGCATAGTCTGCATAGTTTGTACGGTGGTTGGTGTATCGCAATAAAATTGGTTAATCTGATTTTTTCGTAAGCTAAATTCAGTGTCTAATTGATGTTTACAAAGTTTACTGTATCCGCACTTTATCCAGGACACGCGAATAGACGACCAGAGGACCTGCCTTCCGTCGAACGACCAAGTAAACAACGTCGGCGTTGCTATTGACGACGAATTTCTTTGCCTAGTCGCCAAGGTCCAATCGGCACGGATTGACGAGCAGCGCTGTCATATCCCCGGCACGAGCTGCTCCAGTCATTCAAGAGGTTCAGCTAGCGGCGCTTCTTCCTCCGCCTATTCGGGCTCTTCGACGACGACGACGCTCGGCCCCAACACCACCAACGACGTCCAATCGCCGAAGGAACCGCCCTGTTCAACATCAACTGCAACTACAAAATCAACTGACTCTTCGTCTGTGATTGTGACAAAAAATAAGAACAAAAACACCGACGACGAATGTCAAAAGTACAAAGGTTTCAAGAGCAAACTAAAGACTAATTTTAGGAAATCAACTTCAAAATGATAAAGTGTAACTTATATCCCGTCTATGTCTGTCTACGTGTGTGAACAGCAGTGCTAAAAGTTGAATCGTATTATTTTGTATTGTTCATTGATTTCATCTCCTTTTAAATATGGTAGCTGCACGCAAAATGTCCTGATTTAGTTTCACGTCTTTGTCCTTCTATCTACTCTCTTCATTTTTCCTTATGAAACAACTAAAGAAAATATTGGATTGAATGTCAGTGCTGGCATTTGCGCGCGAGTTTATTTTCAACCAAAAATACAGCTTAAAATGTGTTATTTGTACAGGGAAAGATGAGAAAATTGGCTGCTGAATGCTATATTGGACCTCTCAGCATGGAAGGAAAAAACCCAAAAAGACTACAGAGTGTTTCTCAAAGACTGCTCAACTACAAGGCAGTGTGTAAAATATTAATGGAAACAAAACAAATGCTGCAAATAATATATGCAATATAAAGGAGTACGATAAACACAGGCAAACAAGAAAAGTACCAAGCCAAATGTATACACCTATAGGGGAAAACTGGCACACTGCCTAAATCCCCACAGAGGTGTTTACTGTTTATATTATCTACACTATTTGTCTTACTTTTCTCTGATTTTTGCACGGATTTAAAATATGTTAAGAGCGACAAAAATTACATTTTAATTAGGAAGGTCAAATTTATATATCCAAATATCGAGGTGAAAACTTCAAAATCTAAACGCATTTGAACATGTTTTAATGTGACCAGATTTCCGACCATGAGTCAATTAATGAGAAACGTACATTTGATATTAATCTTTCTCGTGGTTGTTTTAAATATTTAAAACATTTTTTTGATAAATGCATTTAATTGTCTCATTGTCTGGCTGCGGTTTGACTTTACTCAGTTTGCTTCGACTAAAATTTCTATGTGATCCATTACTGTCAGAGTACCAAAAATAAATGTTATAATAAATTACGGATACTGATTTAACAATGTAGAGTTTAGACGACTAGTCAAACGAAAAAAGAACAAGTTCATCTTTATAGGGTGAAATTTTGCATTTCTTATATTTATAATATGCAAGATTTGATCTGAAACCGAATTGATATTTATACTGTAGTGGGATTTGTAGATCTTAAACAGTGAAATTTTAGTCTCAGTTCATTTAAAACTACGGTTGATCAATAATTTATTTATTTGTTATATAATCAAAAGATTACTGGCAAAATGCGGAAAACAATAGCTATTGTGAGAGTTACTGTTTTATATATTCCTTATTTTTATAAATGCCATTGATAGATTTTGATCATAAAAGGTTATTGAAACCGTATTTCTAAGAAGTGTTTATAATTAATGAAGTGGTTCTAATGTAATTACAGATATTTACATTTTTTCTTTAAACTTTAATCTCAACTCTTATGCAGCTACCATATCTAATATTATATCCATACTATTATAATTCTGCTATTTAATGATCCGATGTCAGTTGTATCTTCTTGTGCAGCTGTCTTTAAGTTTGGCTACTGATTGGCTGCGCAAAGATCAGTATGGTTGATTACTTATTTGAAGTATTAAATACAAGCTATCTTCATTAAATTTTGACTTTGTACAAATTTCGTATACTGTATTTATCAACATATTTGGTGAACACTCCGCTCCTTAGACCATCACAAAAGTTTGTATTGCGGGAAGGGCAGAATAGCGAGATATATTAAATTCGAAGTCAAACTGTCCATTGACCGTCAGTTATTTCTTGCGGTTTAAACAATCCATTTAATAGCGGTCAGCCGCCAGTTTTCTGTTGATTATTTTATACCGGCTGCAGTGATATCTACTCGTGCTTATATGCAGCTGTAACCCATAATACACGGCCACACCAGCAAGTTCAACAAGCGATCTTGTGAGCATAGTGGTAAAGTACACCCAATCAATCTATCAATCAATCAACATCATAGACAGTGATTGTCCTTGGATGCACAACACTCGACACACACTTCCGCCATCTATCCCGATACGTAGCTGTTCTCATTGCCACTGTCGCCGATTTGCCCGTCCATGTCTCCACTTCAGGCATCCATGTACTCCTTGGTCAGCCCTATCCTCAATGACCTGGTACACAGCCATGTACAATTGTGTGAGATAGTTCCATTTCCTTATGGCACCTTGTAACGTGCCCAAACCATTTCAGTTTCCTTTCTTTCATAACGTTCAGTACTGAACATTGCTGACCTGCCAGACTCGATCTGTACATCCCCCATCACTGGAATATTGGTTCACCGATCCGTGTACTTGATGCCAAGGAGTTTCCTGTAGCAGCGCATCTCGAAGGCATTGAATTCGCTTTTCAATATCTTGGTTCAGGTCCACGCTTCGCAGTCATACAAAGCTGTGGCCATTGCGATTGCCCGTATCAGTTGCAGCTCTACTGACAACTGAATGATCTTGCTTCTCCATAGCATTGTTAGCTTTACTAAGTTGTGGTAGGCTATACGTTTCAAATAAAAGTAAAAGCACAAATGCAAACTGAAGCAGTATATTCGCGAACGTTTTCGATGCACAAGCATCCTTGTCAAGTGTAAACTGAGTAGATTGGTAGATGTAAAACTCTTATATAATATCATTAGACAGATGTACATGAATAATTAATTATTCAATACTCAAATTAGAACATTAACTACCATTATAAGAAAGCTGACGGTTCAGAACAGGAATACTTTCCTTTATGAATAATGCTTCGACAATCGATAAGGTAAAAGCATCGTTAGAAGAATGCAGGGTTTTAAACGACGTACAATTAAAATTGTCACAGGAAGTAGAATAAGATAAAATATGTATGAACACAGATAGCGGATTTATTTGACTTGTGCTCCTTAACCCTGCTGTACAGGTGTCTTTTGGTTTTACCAGTGGAGATAATATCAGGGTCAACCTGGCAAGGAAAGTTGTACATCACACCTGACAAGAGGGCTTTTGGCGTACGAGTCTTAAGAGAGAAGTAATTCCGGACATTAAAACTGCTAAAATGACAATTAACAGTGACATCCTTAAAATTTTTATAACAAAGTTTTAAAATATCTTTTCTAAAAATAATAGAAGGTCTCCCTACATAGGGATATTGAAAACAACCTCAGTTTTGTTAACGTCTTTAGAATTTAGACAAGTATACATACACTCATTTATAGAAAGATGAATGGGGTAGACATTAAGACTAATATTAACAATTTACATTATATGTCTAAATTAGACCACATAGAACAACAAACATATTAGGCACTGTTGAGCAGATAAAGAATGAGGCCTTTTCCACTGAATAGGGCAAATAGCATGGAAGGACAGGACAAGATTGGCGTACGTGTTTCTTACGATATATAGAACTAGAAGTCTTGTCAGAAATATGATTGAGGAAGTCTAAAAAATGAAATCGTTTTGTTGGAAATTTCACAAGTAAATCTGATATTGAGATGAACTGAATTAAAGAAATTGAAGAAACTTACTTCGAAAAATGTACAACATATCGTCTACATACCGAGTATAGAAAAATTGGGCATTGTCCTTACCTAACCAGTCTTTCTCAAGGTGTACAAGAATTAAGTTAGCCATTGTGGAGGCTAATGGATTGTCCATAGAGCAACTATCAGTTTGGATGTATAAAGAAGACTGATTCAGTCATTATGCACCCGAGGTATTTGAAAGCTGATACCTGGTGAAATTGTGTTCCTCCAACTGCAATGACCTCTTCAATATTTTGCCCATCACTAACAGTTTGCTCTTCTCCGCAGTGCTTTCCATTCCGAATGTTCGCGCAGTTTCATCAAATCTTTTAGTCAATTCCTTTAATTCTTCCTAACCATTGCCTGAAATCAGATCGATGTTATCTGCGAACCGTAAACTGCATATTGGTCGACCATTAATTGTGACCGTGCCATTGAAACCATCAAGCGCTCTGGTAATGATTTCTTCCAAGAAAAGATCGAACATTTGGAGACAGGATGCATTTCTGTCGGACATCGACATTATTTCTGAAGTAGTCACTACGGTTTACACTTTTGCACTGTATTGTCCGACTTAGCGTAAACGGTTTTGATGACTGTAATTCTGTTCCTACCATTGCCATGTCTTCTCATTATTGCCCAGAAGGCCATATACCAAACGCAGTCAAACGCTTTCGTAAAATCGATGAAGTTGTGGTACAGCTTTGAATCATTCTCAGTGTAATTTTTGCATAGAATTCTGAGGTTAGACACTTGTTCAACTGTGCTTCTGTCCGGCTTGGTTCTGATCAAGTACCATTCCGATAGCATTTCGGATTTCTACTTGGATGACCTTGAGAAGTGCCTTACTTGGATGACTAATTAGACTAATTGCACGATAATTCGCACATTTATTTATATTTCAATTTTTCGGGATGGGAATGGGGATAGATCGTGTCCAATCACTACGCCATACTTTAGTAGCTCACTTTGTGCCTTATTGTGTTTAAGATTTTGCACAGCATTATCAAATTCTGATCTGGTGATAGGTGGAGTAGCCTCACTGAGCACAGCCTGTTGTATTTCCTGACGGACGGTTGTGTCCTTGACCGCTAGGTGGCTATATAATTCTTCATAGTATTCTTTCCACCTGCAGGCAGCCTCGTCAGATTTCGAGAGGAGCTTTCCATATTTATTCTCAATGACATTTGCGTTCGGCCGTTCATTTCCAATTGTCAATTTCTTAACATAATAATGAACAAACTTTAGATTTTTGCAAAACTCTTCTTCGATGGTTTCACAGCGGTCCTCTATCCGTGCCTCTCTCGCCTTCTTGATTGCCGCTTTCACGTCTTTGTTTGCACTCTTGTATCGTTCTGCTTCTGTATTACTCAGGAAACGTTTTCCTTTCAGATTTTTTATTTTTTAACACTTTCAATAGCATCATTCCTTCTCCATGGCTTCTTGCCCTTTTTCGTTTTCCTAACACATTCATTGCAGCACTATATTAATTTCTGTGGTAAATTATTGTGCTTATTGTTGTACGTCGTCAATCAACAGAAGTGGTGCAAACTTCCCTCCTATTTTTGTTTTGAATTGCTCTGCAACAGTCGGATCTTTTAGCCTTTCCATGCGGTTCTTCAAATGTCATAACTTGAGGGATATTATTACCAAATCATGGTCGCTGTCAATGTCCGGGAAACGTTATTGTGGACCTCAGTAAGATGCTAGATTTTAAACACTTGTTTTGAATGACTGTTAGACAAGTGGTATTTTCCATTTGGTGTATTCCAGGTTGTGATTCTCGATGTTTTTGTATTCCCACCACATGTTTGTTTTTCATTGCAAACTCACGAATCTTCTCCCCACGTTTATTGGTAGTACCATTGCTAAATTTTCCTGCTGTTCGGAGCTACAATTACAGTAGATAACACATGACTTTGAATTTAAACATTCCAGTCACCTTAAACTATTAGATTATCATGTTTTTTCACATACTTAACCGTGTCTTCAAATGCTTTATAAAAGGTCTGTATATCTTCCTCGCTAGAACTACTTGTACTTGTAGGCGCATATATTTGAATAATGGAGATGTTGCGTGATCTAGCTGCAACTCTGATGAGAGATGATCAGGTTTGATACGGTGTACATTCTATAATCGATGGTGTTATTTTCATGTGACCATGAAGCCCACACGTTTGTTTATTCGACATCATTGACCGTTAGGTCATATGGAGAACCTTTCGGTCCACAACCCTTTTGACCAACTCCATTACGTTTACGGATCCAGATGAAGTAGATTTAGCTGTATTGTGGGGGCTCCGAATATTTGGAAGCGTACGTTATGCCATCTTGGGAATCCACAAATACTGTAAAGTGTTCCGCACTTTCTGGTGTGTAGCAGCTGTCGCAATTTGGGGAGGTTTCTTGGCCGATTCTGTGCAGGAACTGTTTGGTGGATGAACTTCTGTTCGCCTTAAGTTGGCTGATTATAACTACCTCCTTTCTTTTCATTTCCACTTCCTTCTTGTTGGTCCTTTGTTGAGTCGGTTTATTCTTTCTTGTTTTCGTTTTCTTTCCATTTATTTGTGATGTGCCGCTTTATATAGTTTTTTTTACGGTTTTGAGGTCGATAGGACAATCATTTTGACTCATATTGCTACTTTCTTTTGCGAGCCTGTCCGCCTCTTCATTCCTTTTAATTCCAGTGTGGGCTGGGACGTACTGCATCGTGATGTGTGTTGTTTTATCTTTGATTTCATCCGATCCGATCCGTATTCTTGTTGAGACCTTTCTTGATGTCTATGAGCGAGCTTTGGCTGTCTGAATAGAATCTTCTTCCTTCCAATCTTCTTCGTGATTTTCATGAATCCATCGGAGTCCGTCTCGTATGGCGATCATTCTCCTCTGAAACTAGATGAGATCTTTCCTACTGGTTATGTGATGTTAGCACGTATGTTTCCTTGGTTGTTGATAATGATGCACACGGCTCCTCAATCCTTGATTCCCTCTTTAGCTGAACCTCGCTCCAAACTTCGATGTCTGCTTTCGGGAGTTTGCTAATGATGTTTTTTGCGCTTTCAGCCGTCTCTGTTTATGAGTTGTCTTTCTTAGTGATGTTTGGTATTTCTGTATTGATGGTGATATTTCCGTAATTTGCATTCTATGGTGGCATGATGGGCACTCTGGCGTCAGTTTATCTCCGCATGTCTTCTATTTCCATCTTGGTTGTCCATTGCGCTTTCTCTGACGGATGATTTTTTGCTCTTGTTCCCTTTTCCTACTAGTCTTTGTTTGATTTTAGTTGTCATGGTTTTGAGGTAATATGTAATAAATGGCTTTATTTCCTGTAAAATACATATTAATAATAGCATTTTAAATAGGAAAGTAATAATTACAGTG
>JAUYWV010112273.1:0-12415 GCA_032274565.1 Nematoplana nigrocapitula
ATAGCATAGAGGATAAGAGAGAGGGTGGAGAAAAAGGTTAGATGAGAGAGGAGAGGAAAAGGAGAAAGGTTGGAGGAGAGAAGATATATACGGAGAGAGAAAGAGAGAGAGAGAGACAGACAGACAGACAGAGAATGAATAAAAATGTGAACTTTCCAGAAAGGGAGGTCCAATAGTCGCGTCAAAATAGTGAAAACCATGATATATAATAATGTGATTGGAGACCAAATAAATTTGAAATAAGGGAATATCAGGCGAACACTAACTTCAGATTACTGGGAAATCGTTGATCACAGAGAAGCGTAACCTCGATTGAACAGTTCAATACTATCAATTTAGGAAAAATGGTGAATCTGAGTATGCCATCAAGCATTGGGTCCAAAACAAGAGTGATGCATTCTCAGTGAAATACGTAATTTCAATCAGTATCCCAGGCCACTGGGTGTTCCCACGCTGGCTTGGGCAAGCGATTAGGCAAGAACCAACGAGGGGGAAGGCAAGTACACAATCCTGGTCAATAACAACATGCGTAGACAACTTGTTTCTGAAATCCCTGCGATATACTACAGTTTTTCTTTATGCACTGTATATATGTAATGCTACATGCAGTGTATACATAGTAAATGCTCAGGGAAAACAACAAAAGTGACATAGCATGAAATAGTGAAATAGTCGTTCAACAACTGCTGAGAACTGCGTCAAAGCTGTTTCTGGGCATACATCGTTGATTCTCTGCTGAACACACACACACAGATAAACACAACCCTACAAGGAAAGCCAGTACGTAGAAGTAGCAGGATGCTTTGGTAAGCTGTCATACTTTCTTATAGTTATGTAATGGATAGATATACCAGTGACTGCTCTGTCAAATTCCCCCAAAAAGGACATGGTTAGCATCCGCTTTGCAGACAGACATTCGTCAGGCGAGAACTTCTCCGTTGAACGAATCCGGTGATTCACCCGGCGAGATTCGCACACCCCCGTGTGAGGACAGACTGCTCGACTCGAACGAGCCCCGACTTCCCATCAGGCCCTGGCCCTGGACCGAGCGGAGTAGGTCCGGTTCCACCCCGCCGGCCGCCCCTCCGCTCCCCGTGTCCGTGTCAGCTGTAGCCGTGGTCGCTGTTTCCGCGTCCTCGGTGCGGCACAGAGTGTGCATCGACTCCCACCGGGCCGACAGGAGGGGCAAGATCATCAGCTTGTTGATCACCTCCCGGACGGCGAACTGGGTCAGATCAAGCACGTGATTCTCTCGGTCCCTAATACAAAAATATAATAATAAGGGACACTGAATACTGCTATGCGTAGAGTGAGAGTATCGGATTAACACGTTATTCCCAATATTCTTTAGTCATCGCGCATTTTTGCGTCCGGTTTTACATTCGTCTTGGTTTTAGTTGTGCCAGAACAGAAGAACGTGACCTAATGGATAATGGCGAGAGTCAAATTATCCATTTTGAATTGGAGAGTAATTATTATGCTTCAATTGATAATATAGATGGGAAATACTTTCATTTTAGATAATTAGTAAGCTTAGATGCGTCCTCGTTTGATTTTAATACTTTAACATTACTTATAGTTGGTTGGGTTGGGTTTACCCGACCCCTTCCGGAGAATGGGGTGGGGGCGACGCAGGGCCGCCGCCACAGGTCGAGAAGGCTAACCGTCCCACCAAAGATGACCAGATGGAGGCCCGAAGTTGAGGGACAAGAAAGAAAGATGTGAGAAAGGTCCTGCTGGCCTTCTCCCCAGGATGGGCAAGAGGGGGAATCGGTCAGGTTGACTCGATGGATGTAAGAAGCGAGGAGGGTGGAGTGCCCGTTTCAGTGAAAGTGCGAAAGTTCGCAACGGGCTGAGCGGGGAAGGAGAGGCTCACCAGGAGAAGTTTTGGGAATCTGGCAGTCGAGAAGTTTATTTCGAAGAGAGGACCGCCAGGAGGAAAGGAGAGAGTAGTGGATGTAAGAGGAAGAGGCTGAGAAAGAGATTGTGGCAATAGCAGTGGAGGAGATTCCGGTCTTGGCAAGGGTGTCGGCCTTCTCATTACCCCGCAGGGATGAGTGCCCCGGGATCCATTGAAGGTTTGCCGCGACACCCAACCCGTCGAGGTGTTTGAGATTACTTATAGTAGTATATAATGTAGAAATGCTAAAGATACGACTGGGTTTAGCTGAAACCCAAGAACATTAGTTGAAACATGGTAGGGTATATCTGTTGGTCTGTTCGGAGGCAGGGCAGTAGGGGACAGGACTTATCAAAAGTCTTAAAACCTTGAATGCTAAATCAATTATGGTGAGATCTTAGTTAAGCATATTTCTCAACAATTTACTCATAAATGGCGGGATGATATAAATTTTAAGTTTTAGGCTGTCACCAACTATAATTGGCATTTCATCTCCTAATCGGCGGTTAGATTTCAGTGAAAAACAAGGACCGGTAAGGGCCCTCCTTCTCTTCCTCTCGGCAGACCTACTTTCTTATAGAGCCAATCCGCTAGCTATCACAATTTGCCTTTCTCCTCACTCGACTCTGATTGGCTAACGCTTCTACTTGGATATTGATTAACCAGGCTAATTGAAACAGCGCAACTGATGATTGACATGTGCCAAATTTCAATTTATAACACAACTATCAATTGTCAAACTAAAATCGACTTAGAAGATTGAACCTAATGGAAAGAAAATGCGTTACAGTAATATAAAAAAGAACTTTTATGTTTTTCTTTAAAAAATAACGAATTACCGTCGGTGAAGAAGTAGTGCGATTACAGCTGGATGATAGACTTGGGATAACTGTTCAACATAGGAGTTCAGGTCATCGTGGCAGGTATTTTTGAGGTGATTACGTGGCAGGAAGTGTCTGCGCATCTGACCCCATCCCATCAAATACATACGCTTCTCGTGCGGGTAGGAACTGGAACAAGAGTATAGTTGAAACGACGAGTCACATTAGTATACAAATAAGGCATGTGCCATGTACTATTATTGTGTTTAACTCTCAACCATACATCTTCGTCAGCCAGAACGATCTTTCTATTTTGTGATCTGCTCAAAATCACCTTTGAATCGAGTAGTCCCAATAGGTCATAGACTAATGCGCATCTACATACTACTATTGTTATATTTATGCGTGTGGCGACACTTCTATTTTACTGTACATAAAGGTCTCCGCAGGAAGTAAACCAAAGTGTGAGCAATGCTGGTAGATTCTTATTAAAAAAAAATTCCGATTATTTCTAACACTGTGCGCCTAATCAATCGGTGACAAGCTTTCAATTGTTCAAACACATAAAAAAGTTTTAAAACTCGGCAGCTTTCAACCGTAAATGACGACTACTGCACTGTATGCATCAAACAACGAGAAGCGCCCAGGGAACCTACTAGTGTTTGGTAGGCAAGGATTTGTAGCTGGACGGATGGAAAGAGGACAAGGGTATGGTCGGCAGTTCGACTCGCATGTATGTCGTTCCCGGGCACATAACGCCGCGACCCTCAGTCATTGTGACTGCGTCGAGATCCTCGCGAAATTCGCCCGAATCCAGCATCTCCAGATACCGGGTCAAATTCAGGTGCTCCACCTATAGACACGCCAACGAGACACGGAGATCGTCTAGGCAAGATGAAATGCTGGTAACTGAGAGTACAGTATATGCCATGATGTTTATATTTGCACAATTCAATAACGGCACATTAGCATATTGCGAGTCTTGACAAACGAGACGCGCCACACCAAAAAAGTACAAATTGGAGCATTACCAGGAAACAATCAATTTATTTTGATGATTCAGTAGGAAAAGCAGAGAGGATAATTATAATGTTGAGAAATATTTTCTTTAGATGAAATCGGGGTCAACCCAAGGGTGGCTAATGATGGGCTTAAAACCACCTGTCTAGTCATAAATAAACCACAGTATAATTGACCTCTGGAAATTAAACCAATTTTACTCATAAATTCCAAGGTAAACTACTCTCAAATTTAAATAATTTAAAGTTTTTCTTTCTATTACAAAATAATTTTAAAAAATAAAAATGTATTTTAAACCAGGTAAAAAAATCCGCAAGAACCTGCTGCTTCCAAATCTGGCCTTAGTTTTGCTCTGGGATCCACTGTTCAAAATTGATGCCAAGACACATACACATACACACATACTGTACAACTCTCTCTATATATAAAATACTAGCGGCATACCCGCGTTTTGCTTCGGCTAATAAAGCGACAGAATAGTTTGAGCGGTGGGTGGCCAGACATCCAGGGTTCAAATCCTGGTTGTGTCACTGAATTGATTTCAGATTTCAGTACCGCTTCCCGGACAGTGGCCGTGGTTTGATGTGTAAAAGCACTAAAAATAGCATTAGTATGGTTGAATGACCCCTCCTCTAAAGCACTGTCTGCCCCGAAGGTAAAGCCAGACAGACGCCTCCACGTGATGCCCTCAGGTTGAAATAGCGAAATGGCTGGCAACTCCCAGGGCTCGCTAGAGTCGTGATCCAGTGACTGAGTGTAAAGCTGTGGTCAACTCCCATCCTCTGGAAGGAGCCGGGTAAACAAAAAAATAGTGTGTGGCTATAAGCGAGCGCGGTTTGTTAGGGAAATTGACAAATCGATAAGCCTGACCCCTAAAATTTGACAGAGAAAGACGTACTCTATGAGGCTTTTAAAAATGCACTTTTAATGGGCATATGTTACTCCCAGTGAAACGCCGGTTCATTTGAGACCCTTTGCAACCCTCTGCCATGTTCCGTTCTCGAGATATAAGCCTACAGAAGGACATCGCGACAGATCACCACAAATATAGTTATAGAAGAGGGCAGAACAGTAGAAATGGTGGACCAACCACTGGAGCCCTGGGTCGGCGTGATTTCTTCAGAAGAGTCCTCCTTTGGTGTGTGGTAAATATTAACTCCGTAAAGTAATTTGCAGAATTTTTTTAAATTAACACATCCTACCAATCTTCACAGATGGGCGGGCATCTTGACAAAGAACAGCATTCATTTTATGAAAGACGTAGCTCCTTACTTAATACCCTGCAAAATGAACCAAAGAACGACAGCTCGACTTCCATGGTCAAGTCGGCTAGTCATCTGACACGGACCCCTTTGAGCAGTTAGAAAGTCCTGGGCTAATATGTTCCAAGACCAAAATCAGATGTTATGCCGCTGCGTGCCACAGCCCCGAAGAATTGACGATATACATAATGTAAATATAATAATCCTGAAGATTAACTGATCGCCTGAAATCAAAAAAGACTTTTGAAAACTATCGATGACTATTAATTCTGGCATATCTCTGTATGTATGGCAAAAAATGTAAATTCAGAAAAACTAGATTTAAAAAGAAAACAGAGGGCGAAGAATAGTGTGTTTTATTTTACCTCCAGTTTGAATACTTTATCTGCTTCCTCGATGCAGGTGAAAAACTGTTCGCCAAAAACCCGAGCCATCAGGTGTGAACATAAACCTGAAACAGAAATATATTATCCAGAGACATTAAACATATCATAAACAGCATCACTACTGATAGTCAGTCAAACTACATAATATAAGAATATTCATCAATTATTTATATAACAATTGCATATATTGTGGATACATCAGCGATTTTGCAAAAATCGTGTATCAATGTAGCATGAAATCGTGGATTATATTATACTAGCTGACATATCAGGCGTTGCCCGGGCGAAAATGAAAGCTGCTAAATATAAAAATAAAGTTCCAAAATAGGATGAAATTCACCGGTGTTCGGATTATTCCTGCCCTAAGGTTTTACAGGAAGAAACAGGTGCGATCCAATTTACTATTTTTAGTTTCGCGGATAAAAAGTGTCGAGCGTTTTCATCGAAAACTAAGCATATCAAAATTATCTTCAATAGACAAAAATATTTTTTAAAAACGCCAAAAAATATATCAAATACAAAAATGAAGCATGTTAACTATCATGGTTAAAATATTAAAAGAGCACAGATTCTCAATTCTTTAAATATGTAATGTCTGGGCACAAAAACACTCTTTAGGTGTCGAAAGATACAATGATTTTCAGAGACTGAAAACATGGTGTCTGCTTTATATAAAAGCGCAGCTTAGAACAAATCGAAATTTCTAACAGTTAGGCGATCATTGAAATCAAACAGACAACGTTATTAGCGATCATAAAAAATACAATGATAGTATATATTAACAAAACTTTCAAACTGTAAATACAATAGTTATTGGTGCTCGGCTTTATTGTTCTGTCAAAATATAAACTAGATAAGTATTCTTTCAATTTTATTTCCATTCCAATCCAATCCAAGAGAGCTTTCCCGACTGGTTGGCTATGCTCTGTACGTTTCTTACTGATTCAAACAAACTGTAAAGAGTATCTGTGTATTATCAGAAAGCATTCATAAAATTCACAGTAGCCTGGTCTCACTCAGCTGCAATAGCAAGTGTCCAAATGTGTGCTGACACAACACCAAGACAAAACGAAGAAAAGAGATCGGGAATTAGAGAAAAGAGTTTTAGAGGTTTTTACTAAGCCCATGCCATGTGTCTGTCGTGAGCTACAGTATGTACCAAGTGTGTGGATTTTTATGTTAAAATTTACACTTTATTGTCATTCATTATAGTCTTGATCCAAGAAGCCTTTTGTCTGCCCCTTGCTAAATTGTCCTGCTAAGTTATCCTATTTCTGAGTGCTTTATTCACTGGAGCATTATCATCTATCTTGTCTAATGATATGTCCTTAAAAATTAGTCTTCTCCGTTCAATTATTTGACTGTATTAGTCTGTATTGTTGACCCTGTGGAACCATTTTATGTCTAATGAACGTCTTAAAAGTTTCCTTTGAAAAGTGTCTATTTCCGAGTCAACTTGTGTTGTTACTGTGCCAGCAGAGTTCAGAGTTGTATAGAAAGATGGATGCAATGAGTGCAGTGAAACCTCTAATTTTAATTTATATTGACGAAATTTAAACACTGTGCATAATATAGCTAATTACAATAGAAATCGCAGGATCACAAAAGGGGTGTCTGATTATAAAAAAACATATATAATAACAATGCTTTTTCGTACCAATAGTTTAAAATTTAATGTGGATATTTTAGCATGTTTTATTGGTAATATATTAAAACAAACCTACTATCTGGTTATATAGGCGCTAGGACTCGATTTGAATGATACATTTGCTCAGATCTATCTAATAATGTTACAATTAGTGAGGTCACAAATGATTCAAACACGTATGAATTTACCTGCATAATCGCCTTCTCTGACTTCTTTCTCTTCCCACCAATCAGATTCAAACACGTTTGAATTTACCTGCATAATCGCCTTCTCTGACTTCTTTCTCTTCCCACCAATCAGATTCAAACACGTATGAACTTACCTGCATAATCGCCTTCTCTGACTTCTTTCTCTTCCCACCAATCAGATTCGGAGACGTTCAACTGTTCTAGACGTGGTCGCAGACGGTTCGAGTAGAATTTTTCTGTTAGCGACCGCCCGTGGAAGAGGACCATCTAAGAATGAGAAACAAAAACAGCGGTCAGGTTTAGAGATATTATTATATTTGAACTACAGGCACATGGTGTAATTACATTTAGATCTTCATTGAGCAGTTTCACTTTGTTCAGCTGATTGAAGGACACGTCGATTTTGAGTGCAGAATTTCGCCTGCAATATAGATACTGTAGATGCAGCTCTGGTAGTAGTGGTGGAGTGGGGCCAAGTATATTTAGATAGTCCAGCCTTCTAGTAAACGCAAAATACACATCGTAACTGTTTCGTACTCCGAAATCTTGATGGTTGATAGGTGAAAAATCAATAGTTGCAGGACAGGACAGTCTAACACTGGACGGTGAACAAATGCCCTAATTTCTTTTAGATTGCATAAGTGAGTACATATTATTTCGCAATAGCCCATCAAGGGGCCGTCAGCTTCTTCTCCCATGTTGAATCCAAGAGAAGAATAGAGGGCTAGATCAGTTCGTGTGGGGCGCCACTCCGCTCAACGGCCTCGTCTAGTCAACACGACTTCCGTATTCTACCCGAAGTTCAATAAGTGGCAATATGAACTGATGCAAGCAAGTGGTAGGATAAATGACTAAAGCATTTCTACATTTTAAAATTTTAAAAATATGTGTAGCATTTTCCTGTTTCACCTACTCTGTGAATTTCTTTTTTAAGGCGTCCAGCATTTCTCTTTCGCGATTCGCCAATCGATTGTAATTTCCGACAAGAACTAGTCCGAGTGAAAACGGCGACATACAGGTGGACATAAAACGTCTGGAAAGAAGAAAGTATAACTTTTAAAATTTTAGACATCAAAATTCTTTCACCACGAGTTAAATCGAAAAGATATACATACTGAGTTATCAAGCCTGGATAAATTATTTAATAAAAAATGCATGTGCTACCTCGGAATGTAACCAAAACACTAAGATGCAATGAACCTGATGTCTCCATTTCTATGATATAGAATTCAAACAATTTTTTTTTAATAGAAATGATGGTTTAGGAGAACATGGCGAACACATACAATTGTTTCACATTCCGTGGACCAACTACATAACAACATGTAAGGATTGTTACACTATTTCATTTGAAGGCGATCTTCACGTCAACAAATATTTATTACAATTTTGAACAGAACACTTCTTTATCTTACAAAAACACCCGGTTTAATTAAAAATACAAAAACAAAAACAGTGGGGCGTTCTTAACGATCAGGCTAGTGTCACATACTCGTAAGCCTTTTTGGGTTTCCTGGCGAACATCTCAATCTGTTGTTTCCAAAGACCAACTTCGAGCACCTCCAGCTGACTCTCAAGGACAGCGAGAATTTGTTCTGTACGAGCCTGAAAGCAAAACAGAAATATCCATCAACACCAAATCAAAGAAACGCATAGATACAGTAACAGGCAACGTAAGAAGAAGTGAAATATTTCTATAGTCAAGTGATGATACGGAGCCGAGTTTATGTGAAACTAAGAAAATACCTTTGATGATTGTTTAAGCCATAGTTCTTTCTCTCCTCATCTGATGACCATAATATTTCATCTTCCGGTTTTCTACCATTTGCACTATATAGAGCTTCTGGATATTCATTGTCTCCGATCGATTTCTTCACTTCATTCATCACATATCCATTTGTTTTTCTCTTTTTCCAAGTGATTCCCAGCAGTCTTTGGTAGCACTTCGATTCAAAAGATGGCTGTAACAATTGCTCTAATTAATCTCAGATTGCTTTTCATCTTCAACCTCCTTGTCTTCTATACACCATTCAATTTCGCCAGTGCATTTGTTGCTTGATCAATCTGACACTGACCTCATTCTCTGATTAGCATTCTCTGTTACTGTAGCACCGAGGTTTCTGAACCTTCCCACGTGGTCTAATGGTCGTTCTTCAACACTAACAACAACATCAACCTTTTCCTCTCAGCTCCGGTAACCACCATTTTAGGTTTTTCTTCGTTAATTTACATACCATATTAATTTGATACTTTGCTGATTCTTGAAGCTCATCTCCATTTTATTCCCAGCCAGTTAATATCGTCTGCAAACCATAGAATCGAGCTATTCATACCACCGCAACTAACTCCTCCATTGAAGTCTTCAAATGCATCAGTCATAGTGTGTTCGATATAAAGATTAAACAGCATAGGAGATAAAATGCACCCCTGTCTAATACCAACTTCTGCTGTGAACCAATCGCTCTACACGTTAGTGCTGGTCATCATCTTGGTTCTTGCTTTCTCATAGAGGTTCTTGCTTTCTCATAGAGGTTCTTTACCAGATTTGTCATTTGATTCCCAATATTATGTTTTCTCGTAGTATGCCATAGAGCTTCGTACCAGATTCGATCGAATGCTTTCTTAAAGTATATGAAGTTGGGGACAAATAACCTTGATGGTTTCTCATTTTTCATTTATAATTCTGATATTGAGAATCTCCTTGACCGTGTTTCTTCCTTTTCTGAAACCAGTCTGACTCTCGCTTAGAACATCTCCCACTCTTAGAGTTATTCTCCGAAAGTCCGTCCATTTCTTTTAATGGCCTTTTTAGGGTAGTGGTACTGCGATGGATTCAGTCCATTGGTGAGGTCATTCGTCCCTATGCAAAGCCTTGTTGCAGATCATGTGCAACAGTTTTACAGTTTCATTGCCTCTATTTTTTAATTAATTCTGCACAATGGTTTTGGCACTTTTCTCCAACCTCAGCACTACTAGTCAGTGGCTTATCGTCCTGATCTTCACTACAATTCATCTTGCTTTGTTTTATCCCAGTCAGTTGTTCTACTGCAGCAAAAGCTAGTCTTCAGGTCATTTTCGATGTTATCTGCTTGTCTCTCTACCCATTTGTTTTTTTTCGGACTCACAAGTGTCTACCCTGTGCAAATTTTGTCTACTACTGGTCTAATAATTCACCTTTATGTAAAATCAAGCAGGGACAGGTTACCACTAAAATAAATTTCATATTATACTCTTGCAAATTTCATGTGTTACGAAAAAGATTAATTATAATATTTTTACTTACTATTTGAAAGTAGTATGATTGGATTCCCTGTATTATTTTAAATATTTCACACTTAATAACTGTGAAGTAAAAATTAAATGTTTCTCGCGAGTCGTTTAAATTGTATTTCATGAATAAATTTGAAGTTCCATAGAAATAATTTCTAATAAACACCCCAAAAGTGTAAGTATTCGTATATCCGATTTTCCGGAAAGCTTTTTGAATCAATTTATTCTAATTAACACGTTAAGCGTCTGTAAAATATTAGGAAGTTTAAATTAATGAAGTCTATATATGTCGTGAGCGAAGGAACACGCTATCTTGTTCCACTAATATCACTTCTGAAAAGTCATAATACACAATGTCACCTGTTGACTTCTTTCTGGAAGAGTAGGCTTAACAACAAAGAAGTAATTCGTAAATTGTGATACAATATACATACTCGCAGAAGTGGCAGGGGCCCAAAGCGAGCACAGGTCATAGGATCGTTTAATCAACAACTGCTTTATTATGTGATAAAGAAAATTGGCGATTGGCATGGGCTATGGAGGATTATATCCTAAACCAGATAGCAATGGCATCCATACATTTACCATCAAAGAATAAGAACTGTTATTCACAGCATGTGCACACGCTTCCCAACAAGTCATCACGCAGCGGGTTTTGTGACACGATATCCGCCAGCAGACCGGTTTCAGGGTTATTGTCCCACGTCAGTACTGGACAGACATTCCAACCCGTATAAAGTGAAAAATAGCATTCCTAACCTTTTTAGAGACCATTTACACGTTAATCTCAAATAATTCTTTTCTATTTAACAATCAGATATACCAAAGGGGAACTAATTTCTTTAGGTGTTTAGTTTTATGATAAAACTGACGAGATATTTCAGAACACTGAAACAACTGAAAAAGGGCGATTTACAAAGGCATCACAAATTGCTCCTACCTGGTAGAAATGATTGGCTGCAGTTCCAGGTCCGGCGATTCGTCGGGCCACGAAATCTTCCTTGGCCGGTACGCGCGAATGACGCCGCAAAACCGCATAGAAGACAATGGCGTCCCAAAGGGATCGAATGGCAAATCGCAACAAGGCGAACAGAGCGACAATGGCCGAGATGAGCGGACAGAGAATGAAAGCGGTCAACAGCATCAGGATAGTCTGTATTAGACTGCGCAGAAGAAGATGCCAGAGCAGGGCCTCCAACAGGGGGAAGAGGCGATTGCGACGACTGACTGGAAGGGGAGAATGGGTGGTCGCTAGTATCTTATCCGATTTCTACCACTAAGTAAAGTTTCGGAGTGAAGTGAACACATGTAATATCAAAATTCACCGACCGTTTTAGGATCAGATATCTGATCTATTCTCAAGGGATCAATAAAACTTTAGAAATGACTAACAAAGCTGATTAATTAAAACAAGCAATACGTTAATTAAAAACGTTATTGTTCGATGAGGGTCTCTCTGTCTGAATTAAAAAGCCTCATTGACCAAGAGTCTAAAGATACGTATTGATCGCACGCAGACTCCCTGATTCTGCGTCCCAAATAGAACGATACTCGTATGGTTCTGAAATCAAGTGTTGTCTATCAGTTTGAATGCATAGCTGATCCACCCATGTCCCATATTGGGGGTGCACCAATGACACTTGATGGACAGAATCAAGGACTACAGGAAAAGTTCGAGTGAAATCAATTCGCATATTATAATAATAAACGTTTATTTAAGTGGAATGAAAATCGAAAAACATAACGTTGGAACATATATATAAAATGAAGCTAGGAGTACATTTTATAAAGTTCAGCGAGGATGAGTATAGTGTTATATAATATTGTACACTTAGGAAAAAATAGTTTAGTCTGCGATTTGTACGAGAGAATGGGATCAGAAAACGTCCAGTAGGTGACCTATTTGGCAATAAGTGGTGG
>JAUYWV010112284.1:0-12414 GCA_032274565.1 Nematoplana nigrocapitula
CTTCCCTGGGAGTATTGTCCGTACGTGTCGAACCAAGTTTGGAATTTGTGCCGGTAGACCCCGTCCGAATCAGGGTCTGGCCTCGTGCAAATAACCACCGCTGTGTCTCAGGAAAATAACAATTCACAGACGGCTTCTTGCTCCCGGACACCAGAAACTACACCTAGCAAAGGTCAGAGCAGACGGGGCGGGGAGCTCACTGACTCACCACCTGTCTACTTCACGCCACACGCTCCAATGACAAAAAACAAAAATGTACCTACAAGATTGCGAAAGAAGGACGTTCAAGTTATTCACCCACTCTCCCAACCCACTGTCACGTCACAAGCCAGAAAGGAAAAACAAAAATAAACTAGATGACGAAAAAAGTTATCCTCTACTGACCGAAGTAGATGACAGGATAAAAAATAACCGGCTGGTGACCCTCGGAAATAGACACTTTTCAAAGGAAACTTTTATGACGTACATATATTAGTCCTACAATGGTTCCACAGGGTCAGCAATACAAACTTCTCTAATATGTCCAATAGAAAGCCTTGGAGTCAAACAATTATGAATGAATGAATGAATAAACGTATATTTGCAAGAATTTGAAATTATAATAAAAAAACAGGATAAAATGACATTCAAAAAACGCACAACGAAATCTATTCATTAATGATATTGTTATATATAATAGCAGACATTACACAAAACAGTTACGTCTTCTAAAAGTGATTGCATAAGGTACAATGTAGGAACCACGTTCAGATCTTGTTGGTACAATAGTGTGAAGTGGATGATCTTGATTTGATGATTTTAAAAGGAGGCATTTGATACGGTCTGACCGTTTGTTCGGTAGTCTGTTTGTAGAGTTGCACGGGCATCTTCTTTCACATATAGTTCGTTTTGCACTAAGAAACAGTCGCTCAATTACATTACGCGTTACATTGGACAGATAACCAAAACGTTATGTGGCATAAAGCATAGTCGACTCAATAAGTGCAACATAAGCTAGCCAAAGATCGTCATGATTCAAATGTTGTTTAAGAACTCACAATAGATATAATCGACGGGAACATTTTAATTCAATGCACTTGAAATGAGTATTCCAAGACATAGTTTCAGAGCAGGTAACTCCCAGGATTTTAATAGTTTCAGTGTCTGAGGAAGGTAGCGTAGGATACTAGATTTCACTGAATGACTGCTTTCTAAAGAGAAGTACTTGTGTCTTGCTGGAATTTAACTGAATGCCATTTTCCAGAGACCACCGTGAGATATTTTGAAATTCATCCATGATGAGCTGTGAAGTTCTTTCTGAGTTACGAGTGATCTGACAAGCGTCGCAACGTTATCAGCATACTGATTCACGTGAGTGGACAAGTGCACAGTGCCAAGGTCATAGCACATGAGAAGAAAAAGATACGGTCCAAGGAGCGAGCCCTGAGGAACTCCGCTTGACACGAGTAAATAATTACCGTTAACTCCAAATCTTCTTACGCATTGTTGGCGGTCTTGAAGATAGCTGTTTATCCAGTTTATAAAGCCTGAGGAGAAGTTAAGGATGCGCAGTTTTGACAAAAAATGTTATGTGGAATGGCGTCAAAGGCTTTTGAGAAGTCGTAGCTGAGGAGAGTAACACCAGTTGTTGCTGGTTTGTCAAGTTCCTCGGTGATCAAATTTTGAAGGGAAATTAAGGGACACGTCGTGTTTGAAAGCGGACGATAAGCAAACTGATGGTCAGGAATACATCTTAAAAGTTATTGTTCCACACTTCGAAGGACGAAATGCTCTAAAATCATGCTGGATATGCTCAGAAGGCTTATTGGACGTAGTTTCGCAACTTCGGGTGTGTTTGTCTTAGGTATCGGAGTTGCAACAGAACTTTTGAATAGTTTGGCCACTTTCTTCTGTAAATGTATAATGATAGTATTTATAATGTTGCATAACGGATCACTGATAAAGGGGGCTGCCAGTTTATATAAATACGTTTTTGTCATCTGATTCCGTCCCTTTCTTGAATTCAGCTTTTCCAAAAAGTTAAAGATCTCATTGGATTCTACTAAGGGCATCAAATTACATCAGATAACCAATCATTATGTACTTTTTCGGTACAATATGAGCATAGCATTTCATTTATGTGATTTCAAGTTGTTCTTATGTCAGGGTGGTCTTTCAACAGTGAATCTATACTGTTAGATTTCTTTTCAGAGACATCATTGATCACATTCCACATAGAGTTTCTTGAGCTGCTATAGCGTTTATACCAGTTTTTCTTGGCCTTGACAATTTCTTCTTTAACTTTTAGGATATTGTAAGAAGAAAAATTTCTGCATCAATATGCATCCCACCTTTTGTTTATAAACAGTTTTAACCATGGTGTGATCCATGGTTTATCTGAAGAAGACATGAACACTTTCTTTACTGGTATTAAGTCGATGCTGCTTCTGAAGATGGCGTAAAACTTATTTACTTTCTGATCGATATCATTGCAGAGGTAAATATCACGAAAGCAACTCTGTGAGAGTTTGTCAAAGAAAGCGGATATGTTGCTTTCTCTCAAATCAAGTGCACGACATTCACGCCTAATTTCGACAGGTGAAGATACATTAAGTCTTAAGAATATTTGGCCATGACAGCCTGGTCTAAAAAAATGAAAAAAAAGTTCACAACCGGTAGGTCTAGAATGCGTATGAATAGTAAAAGATTTAATGTCATTAGTTACCCACAGAGCGACACCACCTCCGCTTCTGTTTATACGATCAGCACGGAGAAGTTTGTAACCAAGGATATTGAAAAGGGATGAATCATGATAGTCATTTAGCCACGACTCAGTGATGATTTCAAAATGAGGAGAAAACTGAGAACATACAAGTCGGAGGTCACAAATCTTCCCAGGAGTAGCGATCGAGCGAGCGTTCTCCAACAAAAGGGAAGGCACTAGGGAATGCGACACAGTCATTGTTTGTTTTAGTCAACCGGAGATGACGTTCGGCGGGTCGCTAGTTGCGAAGTTGTACCTGACGCATTGCTTCCTGTCTTGGAGATAGCTTGAAATCCATGTAATTAATACTCCATGAAGTTCAAAAGAGATATGCCGTTCAATTATTGTCGAATGTTTCAGGAGATCGAAGGCTTCTGAGTTGTCATATGACGCAATATGTACACCCCCAGTGTCTGGAGAGTCGAGGATTCTGGCTATGGTATGGTGTAGTTCAGTATGGCGCAGGTTGTAGATGTGGTAGGTTTGTAGGCGTACTGATCGTTTCCGAAGTGAGAAGATAAAACGTCTTTGGCAGATTGTAGTACAAAGCGTTCGACAATCTTTGACGCGATGGATATCAACGATAATATACAGAATGTCTCTTGGCTTGAAGTGAGGGATTAGACAATTGCGGAAATGTCTTTATACTGTACATACCTCTTACACTTTAGTGGTTCACCCTGTTTTCAATTGTTTTCATTATTTCTTCTTATTTGTTTAATTTTTGCGCGCAAATTAGCAGTTATTATAATACCAGTATAGTGATACCAGCAAGATCTGCCAGTTGGCAGCCTCTGTTGTTTGCCTTTTGTGTTGTTCACAATAAAATAAATACTATTTTTTTAGATAGAACCGTATTAGGAGGAAGGTAACGGCAAATGAACCGGCAGTGGGATGAGGGAATGATGGAAATGATGCTTTCTATAGCAAGGTGATAGAGGACAGACATTTGAAATAGTTTCTGTCTTTAATCCATTCACATTCACTCCACCACGTTTTGGAGGTATATCAAACCGAAGAGGAGTTGATTAACCGGGAATTGAAATGGGGACAGGTAGTGGCAAGGTTTGAGCCAGGACTTGCTAATGATGATAATATCAGGGGACGTGAACGAAGCAGATGCACGAAGAAAGTCAAATTTAGGGAGCAGGGAGCGAATATTTGTCAAACACAGTAAAGGAAGAAATGATCGTAATGAAACTTCTAGAGCCGAACTGACTGGTCAACGTCTGTTGTTGCATCGATTCCGCAAAATTATAAAAGATAGATTGTTTTCAATAGGCGGCCAGTTTCTGTCGAAGTTTCCTGTTTTCCATTTGGGAAAGGGGATTTGATAATACATGATGACTATTTTTTCTTTATCGAAGAAACTGCGCGCCTAATCAACTGCGCAGCGTTTTCTGAGTGGAGAAAAAAACTAGTGTAACAGGCCCGACTTTGAACGTTTTTCCCAAGCGAGTAAAGGATACTTTGGAGATATCAGCACCAACGTTCAGCTTGGTGAGAATGTCGTTGACTTCGGATGCCGTGAACAATCGCATTTATTTCTGTAGAAATACAGTAGAGTTCAGTCTTTCAATGTTGTGAGACTGCTTACGTATTGTAGGCATTCAAAGGTGTTGGCTAGTTCAGCGATTGCGTATTTTAATGCTTCCAGGGAAATTTTAAAATCCAGATTTTGTTCCTCAAATTAGATGGTCAAGTTTTCCTTGATCTCGATGCGAAAATATTCGATCGCTTCAGACGAGTCAGCCGACAATTTAGAGAGAACTTTGTTCAGGTAATCGGCAGTTAGAAGGACTTCATGAACTTGTGAAGTATTGGAGTTAGAGCGCGATTTTTACGTGTCATGTAAAATAGTCGATCGATATCCAACCGCAATGCAAAGTGCTCCTTAAAAGTACTTGTCAATAGGCCAAGGTCTGCGTAAGTTGGGCCTTTTGGTTCAATTGACACTACCCTTCTGAGGCCCACATTGCTGTAGAAAGTTGGGGTATCGGTTGGGTGAGGGCTGGTGTCCATTTCTGTTGCGTGTTAAGCACACAGCCCCATCTGGGTGATATTAAACAGTTTAGCAAATGTATGGTGAAGAATAATAGTAGAAGCAAGCAGCTCACCTATATTAAGGCAGTATTGGAAGAAGCAGGAATAGAATAACTTGAAAGAAGAACAAGAAGAGAATCGGCGATACAGCTAGAAAAAGGCATCAGATTAGAAGATAGTAATCCTAGAAAGACATGGCAGAAAATACCATTTAACAAAGACTGAAGAAGAGAGGATGGAGACAAAAAGCGAGAGAAGAACTACAGAAAGTATGTTGAAAGATTAAGAGAGCGAAATTCACAAAAGTATTTAAACCATGGACCAATAGATGTAGGCATAATATCAGTACAGGAGAGAGAGAAAGGAACGAAGCGAGAAGAACCTGAAACTATCAGCCAAAAGACAACAGCGAGTACAGTGTTATCATCTGCTGAGATGGGTCAGATAAAGAAGCAAGAGAAAAAGGAAGAGCAACACTTATCATCACAACAGGAGATGCCGGGTATTCCAAACATCATCGAAAGAATAGCCAGACCAGCAGGAAACCTAGGTTCCGCATTGCAGGCAGAGATGCTTGCGCTGAATAAAACCTTGAGGTGCCTGAAGGACAACAACAACACGTTGAAGAAAGCCTAAAATAGTAACAGACTGCAAATCAAGTCTAGAGTCAATCAGAAACCTCAGCAAAACAAACCTCCATCTGGTAACAAAAGCACACTACCTACTTGAAGAAATGAACAACAACAAAACTTCAAAGACTTGTTGTGGGTTTCTAGCCATTGTGGGTTGAAAGGCAACGAAGAAGCCGATAAGATTGCTAATGAAGCTGACAAAGTCAGTCAAGAAGAGATTGAATGCACCTGTGACGTAGCGAAAGCTAGAATAAGGAACAGTGGAAGAAAGAAAAATGGAAACATCAGAGAAGAAAGAAGATATTTGGCGAAGAAGAAGTCAAATATGAAACAGAAAAAGATTGGGGAAAACCAATGCGATAAGCTGTAGAAGGTTTAGAATAGGACATTCGACTGAACTCGGAAGCTACAGAAAAAGAACCGCACAAACGGACAAAACGACCTATGCAGATGGTGTGAAGAAGAGAGGGAAGACACAGAACTTGTCCTCCTCAAGTACCCCAAAAATGAGTTATTTAGGAGAGCGAACAACACCAACAGCGGGGTAGATTTGTGCAGGTTCCCTAAAAAGATCCTGGGAATGTGGAAGACATTCAAGAAAAAAACCGACCCCATCCTGGCGCTAACAACAACAACTGAATCTATTAATTAATTGAGTAAACAACACTCAAAACACTTCTCTTGTTTATTTCGTTCAAATTTAGAGCTCTGCTTTTGGCTTTAGAACAAACTAACTGAAGTAATTATCTAGTAAGAATGCAATTATGTCAATTTAAGTACCGTTAGCCTCGTCTGACCCTCGTCTCCACTTAGGCCTAAGCAGATTTCAAATTATCTATATATGTACGATGGAAATATGATTGGTGCACCCGCAGACCAATTAGCAGTTAGCTGAAAAACAAAGGGGTTCCTAACCCATATATACTGTAAATGTCTACATCGCATTTTACTAGCACGCACTGATCAACAATTTCAATATCGCTGCTGCACTATTTCACTGTCTAGGCGCAGGTACGTTTATTGCATATTTTTCAAAAAACATTTCAATACATTCTCATTTCTAGATCTTTCTATCGATATCGTGAATATTCGTGGCTTTCCTCGTCCACGTTTTCCCGTTTTTGGATGATTGTTTTCATTAGGTTTTTTTGTAAGATGTGACCTATCCAGTTCTTCTTCCGTTTCAATATAGTCTGAAGTAAATTACGTCTTTATTTTAGCTCTTCTAATACTTCTTCGTTGGTTTCCCGAGCCTGTCATGATATTCTCTGCATTCGTCTCCATATCCACATTTCAGATGCTTTTATTTCTTCCTTATCACTTTTTGGAGTTCCAAATTATTGATTTGACAATTTTCGTCTTAGTTTTCATGTTTAACCCTTTGGTGAGCAATTCTCTTCGTTTGGTAAAGGCCATAGCCATTCTTGTTCTTATTTCCTCATGGCATATACCATGCGATGTGATAATTGATCCCCGAGGTATTTGGAACTTGTCACCTATTCTAACTTATTTTTTCTAATTTTATGGTCATTTTATCATTTCCCGATTTCGAGATCCGGATTAGAATTGTTTTCTTTATATTTAGGTATTTTCATATTGCATTTTGCAGCTGTGCTATTCATGTTATCCAATAGTGTTTGTAGTCCCTTTACTGTATCTGCGGATCTTATTTATATCTTTGATGAGTTCACCCTCTACTGTTTTTCTATATGACCCCCATTGCTTTAATCATTGAAAATAACAGTGGGAGCAGAAGACATCCTTGTCATACTCCTTGTCCAATCACTGCTGGTGGTTCTGATTCTTTTTTCTATCCTGATGGTTGCAGTTTGATTCATATATATATATCTTGGAAAAATATTCTATCCCTCCACCAGTCTATCCCGATAGGTTTGGGTGTATCCATTAAGATTTTTCAATAGACTTGGTCGAACACTTCTCAAAGTCTATGTAACACATGTATAGATGATTGTCAAATTCCAGGCTTCTCTCTACAAGTGTTCTTAGTGTTCCAATTGCCTCCCTCGTACCACCCACAATCCTTCTTGGAGTCAAATTTATGTTCTTCTATGTATTGTGATTTGGCTTCTATATTCTTCTCCAGATATCTCTTTTAAAAATAATGAACTTTGGTAACTTTATTATTTAATTAAAACCATAAAAAAACAGGTGCAAAAATAATTGCCACTATACACTTTAACTAATCGATCGCTTCGTTTACCATTTCGTTCTGAACGACCATTGAGTGCTGTCTTTGTAATAATAAATAATAATTTATTTCGGAAAATACTTTCAACAATCAACCGCATTGACATACATACGTAGAAATATTTTCCATGGAGACAGAGGCACTAATACTGACCGATTGATCTTTAGAAGTCAGCGATATGACTGGTGTGTATTCAGGTTTTGGCATGCCGGTTATTCAAACAGTATTTCTTTACGCACCAGCGGCTATCATTTTGACATTGACAGTTTGTTGAAAAAAGGCTTTCATAAAATACTGTTTTTCAAATAACCAGAACTGCTAGAATATCAAGTATTTATTGATTTGAAAATGAATAGATCTTACCAGCAAAATGACGTCACAGAACAAGATGTTGGTTTCCCTGGAGAATTATAGCCATAACACAGAGCACCTCTCTGCGTGATTATACTGTATTATACAAACATACAGGCTCGTAACTACAGTACCATTGAGACAGACGAGGATGCCGCTGAAGTAGAGGATGAAAAATAAGAAGTCAAAAGTTCCAGAGTGACAAAATATGAAAAAGGGAATGTGGGGCAGATGTTTGGTGGTCTGAGGGTTGTACTGTATTCTGTACGTTTTGGTAGAATGCGGGGCGTACGTTTTTGTAAAATGCGGGGGCGTAGGTATTTGTTAGACTGAGGGGCGTAAATCTTTGGTAGAATGAGAGGTCATAAGTTGTTGTAAAGTGCGGGAGCATAGGTATTGATAGACTGAGGGGACATATGTATTGATAGACTGAGGGGGCATAGGTATTGATAGACTGAGGGGGCATAGGTATTCATTGATTGAGGGGGCGTACGTTGTTGTAAAATGCGGGGGCGTAGGTAATAATAGACTGATGGCACGTAAGCTATAGTAGTGTAGCGATTGCCACTGTACTGTAGTATAGTTATACAGCTACAAGATCAATACTCTTTACATGAAGAACTCAGCTTCGCTTCGTTCTACATTTTAAATGTCGTAGTAGATGTATAACTATTATCTAAGTTTATCAAAATAGTATCCTAAGAAATATTTAAATTTTGAATTATTATCCAGCGTCATAATTCATTATTCATACAAGTAGGATTACCCGTATAGCTTTAGTAATCGCAGCATCTGCAGAATTCAAATTTATTGATTTAGCATCGCAGCAAAAACATCGTTTTTTTGGGTATTTTCTGTGGGCCTCTCATTTAGAAATATTTCATCTCGTGGCTATTTTTCCCATGTTACCCATTGGTGTAGCATTCTTGTGAGTCATCAAGCATGCAAATCCGTCAAGAGAGTTGGGAGAAAAATACCGACATACCCACATATATACATACATTTCTCTAATTATAGATAGGATTTGTCAAGGTGTCTGTTTGTTTGTGTGTTTGTTTGTTCCGGGTGAGCGGACGGACCGTTGATGTCAGCGACCCGAAACTTTTCATGGGGGACCCCCTCAACCCTGCGGGTAACATAGGAGGGGGGGGGTCGGGGTCGAGGTCAAGGAGGCTAAAATCGATGTGAAATGGCCGTTTTGGGTAGAAGGAAGCCTCCCACAGAAAATATCATAAAACAAAAAGTTGCAGGGCACCCCCAAAAATGGGGGACCGGACTAGGGCGGGGTTAGGGTGAGGCATGTGCCCAGCAACGCGGGTATCCCCTGCTAGTTTTAGAATAAAGATGAGTCAATTGTATCAACTGCCCTGGCCTATTGTTTGTTGTTTGTTATGTTGAGCGAGTAGCACTTCGATGCATGATTTTTTGCACTAGTTTAGGGCGTACACGGGTATAACTACTCCAACAGCAGATTCCTTTGGAAAATTATCAGACAAGAAAGAAGCATTCATTTCCTCCCGGGGGAGTGAATATGACAAGCAAAGCGATAAACACTTGTGACCTGCAAAAGTTTATTATATTATAAATAAATAAAATATATAGTGATGCCAATGCTCAAAAATAAAATAGGCGAAGAAAAAAGTAAGCAGAATACATGGAT
This sequence comes from Nematoplana nigrocapitula, assembly GCA_032274565.1. Classification (NCBI taxonomy): domain Eukaryota; kingdom Metazoa; phylum Platyhelminthes; order Proseriata; family Nematoplanidae; genus Nematoplana; species Nematoplana nigrocapitula. The sequence goes on from JAUYWV010112284.1 coordinate 9,639, forward strand.
AAAAATAAATCATATAAAACACATCAATATTATCAAACTCCTCCAATCTTCTCTCATCACTCGAATTCAATGTGGCCCTGTTCCGACTGACATTCTCCAGCTCAGTTATGTACTCCTGAACTTAGTCATAGAAGATCAGTCTTCTGATGCGGCTTCTCCGACCACTTCTAGTTAGCATTATTCTGAGAAATTTACCACCGGTGATGACTCCTCGACATGGACGACGGACGGTTTAAGAGGAGTCCCGACGTTTCGCCGCCGCTCGAGGTAGCCGGGGAGTGTCCTTTTTTTCGAGTTGCACATAGGGAAACCAGGACTTGAGTGGAGAGTCAACTTGAAGCACAGAAGATTTCCCAAAATGAGTTTAATCTCCCCATAGCCGGTCCTGCTTCATCAGAGGGTCGGAGAGGCTGAAAATATTACAGTAGACGTTCTTGTTGGACTTTGCCTCTTCACATTGCCCCCATCATAGAGGGAATATTCCGGTGCAGCAGCGAAAATGGACAACTGCATGGTGCTGGGATAGAGTTTCTGAAATTGTGCATCAAGATTGTTCTGACTGCATTAGTCAGGGGTTCCAATTGTGTCCCCTCTGTGCCGTGAACGCATATATTTTGGTCTAATACCTTTCCTCCCCAGACTTCATTTGATCAATTCATTTCTCCTTGACATTCAAGAGAGTCTTTTGTTCTGAAAGTGCTAAACTTTACTTATAGGTATTTTCCACTAAATTGCTTTTGGTAGACGGTCTTGAGTGACGCATTCCTGTTGCCAAAAACGATATTATCCTGTTGTGGCTTGCATGTTGCCTCTCTTTGAATAGTGGCTCCAGTGAAGGCATCGCGGTAACTGCTGGATGTGTCCATTTCTCCTTGACATTCAATAGAGTCTTTTGTTCTGAATAGTTTAACCTTTGTTTCTGGGTATTTTCCACTAAATTGCTTTTGGTAGACGGTCTTAAGTGACGCATTCCTGTTGCCAAAAACGATATTATCCTGCTGTGGCTTGCTTGTTGTCTCTCTTTGAATAGTGGCTCCAGTGAAGTCATCACTGTAACTGCTCGAAAGGTACATGTCGCCTTTGATTTTAAGGTTGTCTTTTGGTTTCTTAAAAATTGGTTCTCTTTGTCGATATATTATTCGTTTTGTTTTTTGCGATCCTAAATCGCCCGTGAACTGTAGTGTCCTTCCAGTTGCTGAATTGTGATTGCTTAAATGTAGGCAGTTGGTACCGTTCCTACAATTGTTTGTTATCAATGAATAAGGTTGTCCATACATTTGATTCTTATTCATGGAATGGTTGTGATATATTACCGGATATAATGCTGATTCGTGATGTTTACAGAAACTAAGATCTTTCGGTGTCTTACGAAATCCGTACTTTTCTGATTTTATGTCGTTATCACTTGCTTGTCTAAGTATTTTAGGCATGTTTGTCTGTATGCTGCTACATCTTGTGTCCTTTGAAGGAGTTAACTGGAACTTCGAATTATTTAAACATTTGTAGCTTGGTCGAGTGGCAGCGTTTCTCGTGTTCTTTTTCAGCGCATCTGCCGCTTTTCTTTTAAATCCCCTGCATTCAGGCTCAGCGCCTGTATTGTTCGATATATTTCTCTCGAAAATTGTTTTATTTATCGTAGACTTTACACCATTGTTATTACTTACCATCTGGGCGTTTTTAGGCTGACCTACTTTTATATTGTCCTGCATTTTTCGACACGGTTCTCTTGGTAAAGCTTTCGCTCCGGCAAAATTGGCCCGGTAAAGGGTAGTACTGTCGACTTCTCCTCTGAATGCCACAGTGTCTTTGGGTGGTTGGGTTATTTGCTTGTCCGGTAACTGTTTAGTTACGAATGCGTTCTGATAGGTGGTTTCAATCGGGTCTACCTGTTGACCTACTTTTATATTGTCCTGCATTTTGGTACACGGTTCTCTTGGTAAAGCTTTCGCTCCGGCAAAATTGGCCCGGTAAAGGGTAGTACTGTCGACCTCTCCTCTGAATGCCACAGTGTCTTTGGGCGGTTTGGTAATTTGCTTGTCCGGTAACTGCTTAGTCACGAATGCGTCCTGATAGGTGGTCTTCAGGGTAACCTTTTCATCACTTACTTTGATATTGTCTCCAATCGGTGAATTTGGCCTTGTCTTCGGACCAGTTGTTCTGCATTGGTAATCGCTTCGATATTGAGAAGTGTTTTCCATATCACCTTTGAACTCTAGCGTGTCGCTTCTCGGTTTGCCAACTGCGCCAGTCTTTGTTGTCTGGGCAGTGTAGTGTGTTTGATAAACGGTTTTCATAGATTTGGTGGAAGTTCCACAGGTCAAATGGTCCTCTGGCTTTCTGCAGAGCATCACCCTTTGAGTTTTTGGACCGGTGTATTTGTCCCGATAATGAGTACAAAGCTCCATTTTGTTGATCTGTTCTTCTGGAGGAGTAGTATTTTTGCTGGCTTTGATGTTATTCCCGTTTGAATCGAAAATTGGCAACATTTTGAAGATTCTCTCACAGTACCAATTATGTATCGTCATACTATTATTTTCCGCTTCAAATAGAGCAATTCCCTGAATTAGAAGGATGGTAATTCCGATGACTGCATCAAGTTGTAAAATGATAAATTATTCAAATTTATAATTTGAAAAATATGGTCCAAATTTAATTAAAATAAATCTCTTTCCAAGTCGTTTTCGTTATCCTATCTTCTTCTTCTTCTTCTATCGGCGTGGTCATTGCTGATCGTTGGCCGTCCTCCCAGTCCGGTATTTTTCTCCCAACTCTCTTG
>JAUYWV010112295.1:0-12414 GCA_032274565.1 Nematoplana nigrocapitula
GTGTGTGTGTGTGAGAGAGAGAGAAAGAGAGAGGGGAAGATAAGGGAGGGAAGAGAGGAAGAGGTGATTCAGTGAAAGAGAGATGGTGGAGGAGAAGGGAGGGAAGAACTGATGAGTGACTTAGTGAGAGAGAGATGGTGGAGGAGAAGGGAGATATTGCGAGAGACAACGCCAAACACCAGCCATTTGTGTTGTACTGTTCATTGCTCACTCTCATTGGGAAGAATAGTGCCGTAGAATCTTCTTCCTTTCCGCACCGCAGTACAGGCGCCAAAACCAGAATCACCGGCATGCCCCCTGCTATTCTGAAGCCACCGTTGAACCACGGTTTGGCTCTTCCCCAAACGTCAGATACCAATGCCGCTGTTGCAGGACACTAGGACTAGGCTTAATTTAAGGCGGCCATCCTCGCCTTGTCACGGGTCCATCGTGAGGTTGGAAGAGTTTTGAGCGTCCCGCGATGTCACCCATATTAGACCCTCCACTGGTGGTCCAAGACTGCTTATTTGTCTAGGCCTTTTTCGCAGCTAACCTCCATATGTGAAGATCGATCCACCTTTGGACGCGCGCCTTACCGTACACTTTATTTTCTTGTTTACCCCTTTCCAAAATGGGTAATATCTCTATAGAAGCACGGAAAACAGCAGAGACGTTTTGGGATTGATCTCCAGCTGGTCCGATGTCCTTGTCTCAAATTCCTGGTGTCGAAGCTTGAGGAGAAACGGTTGCACCATCTTCAGCGATCGTTAGGGTTTAGTCATATTCTCATTCTGATTGTACCGATGTGTCTACAATCACCAGTTCTCAGCTGGGCGAGCAAAGATTGATCTTTTCTGCCCTTCCATGCGATCGCAGTCCTGTGTGTGTGTTGCGGGTCCTCTCATTTGACCATTTTTCATTTATCAGCTTTTTGATGTTTGTAGACAGCCCGGTGTAATCGATTTCCACCACGGATTGGTCCAGTTGGACAACTGTCTCCGCTGCGTATCTATCAGCTTCTTCGTTTCGTACGATACATTACAATGTGCGGTGACATGCTGGAAGACGATTTCCTCATGCTACTTTGCGAGTTCGGGTTAGTGAGAAAGATCAGAGACTTCCATACATCCGATTCTAGCTTGTCCGCGCCCCATCATGGCCAAAGAGGGAACCGAATGCCTGCAAACGAACACCTCGATAGATTTCAACTCAGCCAAAGCGTCTATTAACCGCTACATTCATCACAGCTGGAAGGAAGTGAGGGAGAAGAAGCCGGATAAAGACCCCGGTAGCGCCACTCTGTGGAACTGGCGTGTCACTGGCGGCAAGAGCCTCTCCAAGGACACCATGTCCAACCTCGCAAGGAAGGACGCTATTACAAACACACAGCTCAGATTTGGGAAATCTCCCCTATGCGCCAACTACAAAGGCAGGGTTAACCAACTCCAACACCACTTGCACCCACTGCAACGGTGAAGAGACACCGGAGCACCTCCTTCTCACCTGTCCGCAGTGGATCCTCCTTCGCTCCAACCACCTCGGCGGCCCCCACCCTCCCCCCGAAACACTGCATGACAACGCGTCGGGCGTTCTGGCCTTCGTGAAGGTGGCGGGGCGCGTCTGAGCGGCTCGCAATAGGAACCGAAGAAGGAGATGTCTTTGAAAACAGTTAAAGCTCCATCCTCAGTTATTGTAGATTCTATATTAAACATTTGCCATTCACGGAATAATTTGACGGCCCAGTTTACTTTTTTCCGTGTGTTAAGTGGGACATTTTGCTCAAGATGACTGTGTTGAAATTTCGCCATGTGAAATACTTCCAAATTTTTCTATGGAAGGATTAGAAGAGTTGTACTTGACCACATCTACCTACGTACTTCAACAATTCATCAACATCCAATGCGTCCAGATCAACCATATCGACATAATTATCCCTAACTATAATACCAACTATAATTTAAGTCTGGAACGCGAAATTAGATTGTTAAGTTTCTTGAGTTTAAATTTCATTAATCGATCTAAACCATTAATTAACATATACTTAAACCACTACAGTGTCTAAATGAAACTAATTTGTATTTCAGTATTCAGATGAATGGTTTAATTCTGGCAAAATACACGTTTGTGTGAAAATCCACATTTTTTACTTTTATTGCGTACGTGACTGTCCTAGTTTTATGTACACGCTAAAAATCACGCATATTTATTTTCAAAATCTTTAAAATCGGCTTTCAATATGAAAAAACAGCAGTCTAAAAATGGCAAAAATGACGCTATATTTGCCACACTTTTCTTAGACAAAACATTTCCATAACATTTACTTATAATGGAATGAGTTCTCTTGGGTTTTTAGTCGGATAAAGCATTCGTTGAAGAAATTCTAAGAATGAATGGACTTCGGCTTTGCCACACTATACGCGCTTTGATTAGACAATTTAAACTTCTTTAATGCAATTATAACCAACTCAAACATTAATAAGAGATCTGGATAGTTTAGCTTTGTATCTTGTAGTTAAAATGTTATTTCACTATAATAGACATTTATAGGTCATTAATTACTGCTTCTCAATACAAAAGAAATAGGCTAAACATTTTAGTTGTGTTTGCTGTGAAATCTAAATTTTATATATATGGGCATTTCGAATTATGAAGCCTATACATCAAGCTAGTCAAACCAACTGACTTAACTGTAGAAGCATTACTTTCTATGAGGTCAGGTCCAAAGAAAATTTCGAGTAAAAGGACTGTTGCTGTGATTATCGTTATTTAACTATTGTGAGTCCTATAGACGCGTAGCTCTGCAATAGGTAGATAGACTCGTTAAGGGTAGAGACAAGTAAAAATAGTTCGCAGAGTTGAAATACTGTGATTGCTACATTTACCAACACACACAGACTCCTGGTGCAAAGGTTTTGTGATGACGTTAGAAAAATTAGCGACCGTTATTGTCAGATAACTTCAGTCATTCAATGCATACTTCAGAGGGTATACTGTACTCGAACGATTATTCGGTTGGTGCAATTTACGTGGCGATTTCTCTGGAAAATCCATCGTCAAAACCATCAGAGACTAGTTGATGATAATATGATCCGATTGCGCCGAAATATTTGGTTGAGATCATTTACCCCGATCTACATATTCATCATATCCAAACAAATTGCTCAGCCATTTGCCGATCTCGGATTTTCATCCTTGTATATACGAGTATACGCTGAGGACCTATATTATTTTAGCAGAATATTACACTCCGCATAGTAGAATAGCATGTCACGATGCTGAAAATTATTACAACATCATTTAAGCATTGAAGCATTCTTTGAGTTCCATTAGCTGATGTGCGGCTGAAACGTGGTAAGGCTGTTGCCGAATTACAGTACGTGAGTGTCTGTGGACACTTCTTAGCAAGCATGGCAGCACGCCGAGTTACCGGTAAAGCAAGTTCATTTGAATCGTATGACATCGACTCACTTACTAGCGAAGAATTTACAAAACTATCCAAATCTAAACATTTTTTTTTAATCAAGAGCGGTAGAGAAAGACGACACTCGGACTGAAGAGCTTGACGTAGGCCTACACTCTGTAAAACAGAAACTAACACTTGACTCTAAAGAATGCCAACTCAAAATTCTGATAAGGAGAAAAATATGGCTCTCAACATACTCCAGAATGAATAAATAAGCTAAGCAGATTAATTATATGTATTAAAGTGATAAAATTAGTATTCGTATTAAAATTAATAGAAATAATGAAAAGGTCTGGTACACCAATACATGAAATGAGAAATAGCAAACTTGTATTGTAACCAGAAGGATGAAGTAAGAACAAATAAAGGAGAAACGGACGTATTAAGATATGAAAAGGCTGCATTTTATCACCAGTTATCTTATATATCTATAGTGAATATTTAATCGAGGAATCTTTAGGTAACAGTGATGGGTGAGATTTTAAGAATACACTGTATGAATAGCAGATAGTATGGAAGGATTCCAGCAAATGGTTAATTATACACTTAATGAAAATTTATGTATTTGGGAATGAGCCGGAACGCTAAAAAGACAGAAATAATGACAATAGACAAAAAAGAAAAGATAAAATGTGAAATGAAAGTTGATGGCAAAGAACTTGAACAAGTGACTGAATATAAATACCTTGGAAGCTGGATTACAGAGGATGGCAAAGAACTTGAACAAGTGACTGAATATAAATACCTTGGAAGCTGGATTACAGAGGATGGTAAAGAACTTGAACAAGTGACTGAATATAAATACCTTGGAAGCTGGATTACAGAGGATGGTAAAGAACATGAACAAGTGACTGAATATAAATACCTTGGAAGGTGGATTACAGAGGATGGCAAACGCGAGGAAGAAGTAAGAAGAAAATCGAAAAGTGACATTTAGCAAAAATATCAAAGAAGACATCCATGCATTTGAAATTTAGTGTTACAGAAGACTTTTGAAGATTATCTGGACTGAAAAGAATTGGAAATACTTAATTGAAAGTATGATCAAAAGAAAAGATGAAGTGTGCAGGAAACGTTATGAGAGGATGCTCAGGGCAGCTACCTGATTTGATTCTAGAAGACACGATAGAAGGGAAACGCGACAGAGGTTGGCAAAGAGAACCTTAGGGAGATGATATCAAGAAGTACAGTGGAAGTAAAAGCACCTGGATTGCAAAATGGAAAGGTGAGATCAGGCACAATTGGCGTGTTGAAGGTTGCCAACCTTCTAAGAAAAGACTGTAGCATGATCGCAAATGGGTGAGTTCGAGAGATCTGTCTTCCTTTCAACGTTCTTGCTGTTCTTCTCCTCTCCCACTCCTCCTTTTTTTGTTTGCTGATTAAAAGTTCGTTCTCTTAGTATCAATTGTTTGCTGAACTTTGTATATTTCGACAATTAGGCCGACCTGACTTTGCTATCACAGAAACTGTTGTATAGTACCGTAGAATTTACCTGCGTTCATCTTCTGGTCTGGACGATGTATACAGAGAATAAAAATGTCTTATTATTTTAAAACGTCGTTTGCCAATTCAAATTCCGCTCTCGATAGCTGTGATAGTTCAGTAGGCAAATATTTTTCTCAGATAGTAAGTTAATATTCAAATGTATACTATACAGTATGTATCTAGCAAGTTCACCCTTTATTTTTTGTAATAAATCAGTTAATGATATTACTGTAACACATTTTGTTTTGAAATGCAGATTTCATACAATAAATCCATTCAATACTACTGCTGCCGTGAGTAGTAAATTCTAAAACTGGAATTATTAATAATTAAAATGATTCTGTATATACTGTATAATACTGTTTACACTAAGGTACAGTGTGTATGCGTGTACTGCATGTAAAGCAATCAAAGTTTTCCTGGATCTTTTGTCTTTGTGATCGTTAATCAGCAGCGCTGTGTATAGGCTGCAAACCCGTCACCCTTTGGCCACGCATGCGTACCATCTATAAACCCGGATATATTTTCAGGCTGAGGTTTAAGTAAGTTATTTCTACTCTGAAATCAACCGCTAGATTAGAGTAGTATAAGGATTTGCCATCTCCATCTCTAACAACGTCTTTGAGCAAGTGGTTGCTACGGAATTTCCTTGACCTTTCCCTGGGTCTTGTTTTCGACCAAAACTGGGTATATTCAACGTCATCGTTGGCCAATGAGAGAGCTCCATCTCAAGGTCAAAGGGGAGCATGGGACTGTCCGAGGAATTCCCCGATCACTATATGACACCCCGGCGCACGAGCCAGGATACACCGCTCTAGCCAGCCCTCTTCGGGCCGTTTGAAGCGTGGGAAGAGTCGATATCACCATGGCGATTTTTCTTCCCCCCCCCCCACACACTTTGATTGGAAAATTGATACTGACTTGTCTAGGTATGTCGTGGCAGTACTTTCTCCGGTCGTGTTGGTTAGTATTGCTGTGTTGTTGCAGCGTGACGTCAATCAAATACACATGCACACTATTGTTACAAATAATGATGAATCTCTGGTTAATCATGGTTATATATATTACAATTGCAAAGCATGGTGATGTTCGTGCTAGCCAGCTGAATGCTGCTGCACTCAACGTGGCACTTCAACAATGGTCATGACATGATCGAAGCTCCACCTGGTGGCCAAAGAAGATCGCTTGCCAACACGAAGAACACCCCCATAGTCTAAACAAACCAACGCTCAGTCAATATTTGTGCTTGGGGAGAAATTTTTGTGCGTCAGTGTAAATTTACATCAGCGTTGTCGAGGGAAAAGCGCCCCTATATAATGCATTACATTGTTTAAAAATCTCTTATCTTTCCTTTATCTTACAAAAGAACGATTTCTGTAAGTAAGGTAGAACCGCAATGAAAAACATTTTTATTCTAAAATCAACTAACCCTAATGAAACTAATGTTATACTCTCTCCTATTTCAGTTGTCAATTGTCCAATATGCGACCAGAATAGACAAAAACGAAAACCTTCAAACGTCATTTTGCCATATGTCATCCAGGCGAAGATTATGCTAAGTATAAATATCGATCCGAGGTAGGAAACCAAGGGAGAAATCGCGGAGTGCAGGCGCAGAGAGAAGTGCCCAAAATGCCATTGGTGGGTGGCTCGCCTATATCGACATGAGAGATGCATGCACGATAAGCCTAAGAAGGGTGATCTAGTGGAGGATAGTAGTAGCTCATCGAACGAACGAGCCGATGAAGCAGCGGTTGTCGGTCACAGCACCTCTAAGGCTGGTACTTCCAAGGCTTCTACGTCCAAGCCGAAGCGAGGAAGGGCCAAAATTGGAAAAACGACCCCACACCGGAGAATAGTCCGTCTCCTCTCTCTGAGGAAGTAGAGGAAATAGTCTCCCAAGAAGACTTGCCAGTTCCTGAGAGTCCTGAGAGATAGAGAGGGGGGAAGCCCCAATCGCTGCCGTGGAAGAACTCCATTCACGCCTGAGGAGTTCGCAAGATCATACTTACTTTTTGAGAGGTTAAGCAGAATGTATTTTGGGACTCCTAACCAGATGAGCCATTATCCGCTTTTAACCAGAGTGTTAGAGAGCGAACAACCGTCAACATCTACCCAAGAGGCCAGAAATGCTCCCAGGCCACAGAGGGTTCCCCAGACATCACCCTCCAACAAGCGCAGGAGTCCCAGCAAAGCCAAGGATATAAAACTATGCGTCAGATGTTGCTGGAGGAGGACTCCACGGACTCCGGTGAGCTACTGGGTTTGACGCCCGGACAATTCAACAAACAATTCTACCATTAATAACTTGAGAAGAAATTAGGGCGGGAACTACCCCACCAATAAAAGATAGACTACACAAAACACACGTGAGACTACAAAATAAGTGGCTTAATACAATAAAGAATCTTAAGACATTTCGACGGCCAATGCGCTTTTACGAAATATATCTAATGGACCCCATGGGAAGTGGTCGCGTTGAGCATCAAATAAGGCCGCTTTATTGAAAGTTGATGCCGAATTGCTCCGTAGCTTATACCCTAACGAAAGCTTTAGAAAGTCTAAAATTAGTACAAATACATGCCGGGAGAGCAAAGAACTGAAGACCATTGAGGCAGAACCTCTGGTGGCCCTGCGAAAACAATTCATAACACCCGAGGAGCTGGCCAGATGAACGAATAGTAGGCAGGTGTAAAGGGCCCATTCACCAATAAAGACCCAAATGTTATCCGTCAGTACCGTGAAATGTACTGCTTGTACACATTATGTTACAAGCGCCGGTGAGGTGATGAGCGGGTCGCAATTGGGCACGGTAGATACCGGCTACTTTGTTGGGGTATCAGGTGTTCATAAGCCAACCATCAAAGTTGGTAAAATACATCTAGCAATAGATACGCTAGCCTATCATGCTCTCCGGGGCTTCGTGCGACTGTATCGGCTCACATTGAAGCCGGAATCGATGTCAGACGAGGCTTTCCGCAAACGCAGTGTTCGCTAATATTCAGACAAATTTACAACTGTCGCCCACGAGAATTAGCGGCATTGTGAGGAGAATGACGAGGGATGTGATCGGTCGAGCGATCAGTCTTGCCAGAAAAACGATGGCCACTAGGGTCATCGATGAGACGCATGAGCTGGTGCCTCAATTGGCGAAGACCCTCAATACGTCGGAGGAAGTGATCCGGGCCAATTACGCAACCGAAAGGCTGCCTCAGTTGGCCACTCAGCTTGCTTCGCACATGAGACATCTGACGGCTCGACTGACCACCTCCAGGGTGTGGTGATTGAGGAACTGGAGGCCCTAGGCGGAAGCCGAAGAGTCACCCTCTAGGCCAATCCGTCGACGCCGATCCGCTGCACGTCGATCAATGCGGAAATTGAGGAGACTCATGACCGCTGAATTTTCGGACGAAGGGGAGGAACCCGTGGAGATTTTGGCCGCCTAAGGGCCGGAAGAAGACACGGGAGGAACCCTCCCCTGTCGTCACAGAGGCAGTCTGCATCAGACTCCGACGGAGCTGTGTCTGCCAGCACCCATGCGGAGTCTGAGGCAGACCCCGAGAGTGACGGTGCCGTGCTGGCTAGCGATGATGCTCTAATTCCGCCGCCTCAAGGAACACTGTAGATGTCATTTTATTATTCTGAAGATGAAATATATTCCGAGAGGCGACTGAAAACATCATGGCTTCCACTTGCCCTCCGGCAGTAGCAGTCGCACCCACCATCTCTGTCGAAATCCGCCCGAAGAGTAAGCGGAAGCCTGCAAAGCTCAGGCGATTAATAGTGCGTCCGAGGAGGGCGAGCCCGGCCTGTCTCGGTCGGCAAAGCAGGTCCGGGTATAAAAAAACTGAAGCCTTGTTCGTGGTAAATGGCCTCACTACGGCAACACTTACATATATTTATTATATATGTATAATACAAACTTAACCTAACCCTAAAGCAACAATAACAATTGTAATTATAAATAAAGGGGGGGGGTGGCCTGAAAAAATGGAAAAGTCAGTACAGTTGGGCAAAACACATTTAAAACAACTAAAAAGTTGACTGTACAGATCCCTAAAGTCGTCTGATGTTCACCTCCACGTGGGGCAGGTTGGGTTCCCCTCACGCCATCATAGGGGACGCGAGCGAGCACAGGCGCATATAATTTGTATATGAATTGAAGTATATTGATGTATACAATGAATTATAATGTTATTACATAGAAATATGGGCTAAATTGGGGAAAACTATTTTTTAAACGTGGGATAGGCACTACATACCACTCTAATTTGGGAAATTTCTTTACACATAAATGTTCAATTCTATTAAGGCAACATAACTGCATTAGAAATGTTTGAAATAGTGGGAAAATAAAAAATTCAATATTGGGCCAGAAGAACACTTCCAATATTACTTTTTAATTTTTATTAATTTATATTTTCACTTGCATATAGCTGCTTGTTCGGCTGTGTGTTCATATAACAGGACATTTTAAGAAAACTCTTTGCACCTCTCAGATTTATGTGCACTTCACGTAGTCAATATATTGGCTCCAAACTGCCCATACTCACGTACGTGCAAATCAAAACGTTTGTATGATGGTCCCAAATGCTCTGAAATTCTATGTGTGGACGCACAAATAGTCGGTGCAGTTGCGGTACTCTGGGCTATACTCAATTGCACTTCAAACAAAAAAAGTAGGCTATCAAAAAGGTTCACAGAAGTCACCATTTTGCGCTATATTATTTAAATCGTTTTTTGAGCATGATCGGACCCAATGAACCTGGAAATTTTACACAATATTTGGAACAGAATAATCTATAACATACTAGAAATACAGAACATTCGGAGCAGTTACTATTTTCACTAGAAATCGTAACAGGTTAGATAGAGAAACAATACCCTTGCGGAAATCAATATTTGACCCTGAAGGATCACAACAATCAAGCCCTACTCCTAATAGAGGACAGAATGGGCTATCGAATAGTATGTAGATATAAAACATCTGTTCAGAACTCTTTTCAAAATAGAAGCACAAAATGTGATAAAAATTGCCCCACCGTCGAAAATGTTTCAGAAATAGCCTTGCGGGGATCACTATTCAACATGATGGACCGATCCGATTTTAGTCTGATAGTTTCAGACGATGTAGAAGGACGAACGATCTATCTCATACTGCGTAGATCAAAAGATTGGTTAAGAACTTTTTTCACGTTAACGGCGCAGAGGCCATTTTCCGTAAAATATATGAAAATGAATTGCTTTATAAATAACCTTGCGGGGTTCAATCTTTCGTCATGACGGACCGGTCCAATCGCTTAGATCAAGCAGGTTAAATATTTAAAGTTTGGACATACCTACTGTATCTAATCATATAGGTTTCATTAATATTCCTTAATATTCATTTTTTCAAAAATAGCCTTGGGAGATCGGCTCTAACTTTTTTAGGAACTGAGAGATTTTTCTGAAATTCTAATACAAGGTACTAGCGATCCTTGAGAATCTTTCAGTTCGCCCGATGATTCGTTTAGTCACACCAGAGTGTTGTAAACCGGAGGCCATTTTCCGATCGGAGGTCATTTTCCGCAACCATAACCCTAACCGAAGCCCTAAATAGGATTAAGTCGGCCTCGTATTGTGTAAATCTACATATTGTTTATCAACTCATTTTCTCTCCTCCTCACCTCACCCTAACTCTATGCAGTTTTCGGTGCAGCTGACTCTCCCTCTCTCTTTCTGTCGCGGGTGACATTTGTTGCAAATTGCATTATTTTCCTGTGTATTGCGTATACTACTTGTGAGTAATATACATCGTGCATAGTATTGCAAAAGTTTGAAATTAATACAAATTCTCTACAAATGGATGCCAAATCATAGCGCAAATCTTTCAAGGGGCGGGTACCGAAAATTTCTGCTTTGTCCAATTGATAGTTTAGGAGTAGAAAGCGACTGTTTGAAAGCTTTTACTTTACATTGAATACATACACTGTTCAGCTTTTGTTATTAGGTGCCGCAGCTGATTAAGAAATAAATCGTGTCTTCAGATGTCAAAGTAGCTAATAAGTCACTTATGGAAACAGCAGAAATATATTTGGTCCCTCCGACTTGTTCTATAGTCTATACGAACCTTGTTCTACCGTATCCACGTTTGCAAAAAAATTTACATTGGTCTTATTCATAGTACCAACAATTAGGTTTTTCAGTATAAATTGTAATATCCCGATCACATATTTCTCGAGTTTCTCCTTGTTGCAATTCGCATTCGAACATCCCTCGAGGCATTACATGAGCTGGCTGTCTTGCAATTAATTAATTAGCGGCATACAATACTCAACTGTTTCAGCACCTCACATTTTCGTTTAGGGTGCAATAATCCAATGCTAAACTTGCAAGACATTTGTTTGCAGTTAAAAGTATCTTGGAGTTGCTTTCAAGTTTACTATACTTCTCAAAATCATGGGATTTCTCTGACGTAGTCCTCTAATCTTTTCTCAACAGTCCGCAACCACCGGTTGACAGTGGCATAGTTAAGTTTTTAAGGTCTTAGTGTTCTTTTTCTTCATTTGTAGCTACTTGTAATTATTCGATTTCTTCGTCTTCCCAGGCTATAGTAAAAATCAAATATTAATTAATGAAGTTCAGCTCAAATGCCTCTGCTGCACTTCATTGTTTTCATATCTTTAGAAGCTGCACATTTGTAAGTTGGGTAAACTGGGAAGATTGTGATTTTGCGATGTTAAAAGTGCAAATATTTAGCTGCATGCACATTAGTGTACCTTATATATATTTCCCGTTGTCTCTTTGTTACACGTTTGGATGACACAGGGTTACAAGAAGGCTCATATATGAACCACACTTTGACTGAATGGTTTTACAGGCATGTTTTAATCTGGCTGAAATGCATCTGTCTGTGCCCCATATTTCATTATACTTATATGCACTCTTCATAAATAGTTAACCTAGAGTAAAATTTTTGTTGAACGGCAGTCTACAATGTAATATATCAGCTACGAGTCTGTAAAGATTTTAATTCTATGTCGAGTAGGCGATTGCTGCACTGCTACAGCAAATATACCAGACAATAAGGATCTCAATGACGAATTTCTAGAAGTAGTATGTGTTGTTTGTTGATGGTAGCGAGTAGCACTTTATTGCAGGATTGTTTAAATCCCATATAGGGCGCGAAAAGCAGATAATCGAAAGAACTCCGGTAATGTGTCAGTAAAAAGTGTAATTTAAATGTAAAATAATTATTTTAAGTCGCTGAAAGAATTTTTTATTTTTTTATCACTAAATGTGATGAACTCTTTGTCAATAATTGCGGAGGTAGACATCGAAATATCACATTTTAGTAATTAATACAGGCGTGTGATTGTTGTTCTAGCATTAAAAAGTTCGCGCTATTTCTTTGATTCACTGATACCGACTTACACTGTAAAATTTGAAAGAGTAATTTTACTCTTTCAAAAACGTTTTTACACATTTTATGAGTAAAATTGTGATAT
>JAUYWV010112317.1:0-12411 GCA_032274565.1 Nematoplana nigrocapitula
TAATAACTGTTTTCATTTTATTTACGAGATCGAGAACACAACAAATATAATATAAGTTTTGTGTATTGTATTATATATCCATATTTTGTATACTCATCAGTGCTAAATATAAACGTTTGCAACTTAAAATAATGTATACGGAAAATAACCTTGTTGTGGTAAGATAAGATTATACATAAATGGTAAAACTGTTCAAAAACTTGAATTTGTATGAGTTTGTATCAGCTACTACAAAATAGCGTGTACTGCAAATGAATAAATAAACGTTCAAACCACAAAAGCGGAAAAGAACATTGATGTTGTAGTCAGATAAAACTAATTGTAGAACTGTTTAATAAGTTGAAATAAACTGTGTACGCCTGTGTGTACGTACGTACGTCTACTGTAAATGAATCAGTACACGTCCAAACTATAAAAACGGAAAACAACATTGTTCTAATAAGATAAAATGAATGATAAAACTGTTCAAGAACTTGAATTAACTTGTACACTAACTTGAATTATAAAAGACTGTGAGCTAAGCATCTCTGTACTGTAAATAAAACGTTCAAACCAAAGATAAAATAAATGGAAAAAGTGTATAAAAACTTGAATTTCGAATTGTACTAAATTTTAATGATAAAAAGTCCAGTGTGCCGTTTACGCCGGGATTTATTGCGTACAAATATATCAACAATTTATTCAAACCCGTCTATAAAAGTAGGGATGAGTTGATGCACAGAAATGTGAGGTCATTTATGTGTTCGTGTGTCAGTGTAGACCGTCGAGCACTTTTTATCAGTTTGAGAATTGAGAAAGATCGGTCAGCACTACAGTTGGTAATCATTGTGCAGAGTACCATTCTATAATCGCGACCAAAATATTAGGATAAACTGCCTCCCGTTTTACTCTTCACAAGAAATTCAGAAAAACTGCAGATAGGAGGTTTGGAGGAAAGGGTGCGAAAGAAGGAGCGCATATGACAGGACTCAGCCTCCAAAGTCTCCACGTCGTCTGGGTAACTGTTCTCCAAGTTCGTGGCCTTGGCGATCTTGTCGAGTGACAGCGATGACAATTGCTCGTGAATGAAAATTTGTTATACATCGCCTGATACCCTCGTGCCTGTTTTTGAAGTTCTGTTGTTATATTGTCCAAGATTAGCTAGCATAAAGACATTGCATTTGATATATGTGCGCCTACGATGACGACAGTATATATCCTAGTCCGCAATAGTTTCCCAAGGGCGAAGGGTTCTTCTTCGATGCCGAATTTCGATTTAACTGGCTTTTAATTATGGATTTACTATGAATCAATGGAATATCGATTACGCTAGCCGAAATAAATGTTTACTTTGTCAGTTTAAGTAACTAAAAGTGCTAATAAAAATATCAATCCACTTCCACCATTTTTGCTGCTATTTCTTTATTTTACAACCGATTTAAATGTTATTTATATCAAACGCCACGTAATGATTTCCTTTACCTTTTTTATTGTTGTGGTCCACTCCAATAGTTTCTCAAAAAATTACAAATAGCAAAATTTGCCGCCCCTCTGAATGTGCCGCCCTAGGTTATAGTCTACACAGCCTATTGGGAAATACGGCCCTGGTCGTATGGAGGGTGGTAAGGACCACTGGTTGAGGTGTCCGCGTCTCTGAGGAAGATAAGAGGGGCAAGTGGCCTGTCGGAGGAGCTTGAAGGGAAGAAGGACGAACGAGCCATATTGCGCTACGTGCGCCGGGCGATCAGTGTACTGGACAATCTGTCCCTCGTACCACCAAAACCTCCTAACAACTACAACAACAGAGCCTTCAGCTATTCAACAATACCCACATCGTATCCCTTGATAATCACATAATCAACAGTATTAAATGATGGTTTTCCAAGTGCTCTTTGGGCGTCCTTGGTTCTGTTATGATAACAGCATGACATTTTGTATTGCCATAGCCTTTTTTAACACATCTTTGTGATTGAGTGGGTTTGTAAATACCTGCAGTCTCAAACCTCACCTCACTTGATCAGATTGTCTTAGGGGCAATTGTGTAACCGCCAGTGCCTTGGCGCACACGGTGTCTCCGGTACCACCCTGAGTGGTGGTACGAATACACGCGCTATGGGACTTTTGGTTATGCTTGGGCATATGTGTGGTGTTGTGTGAAAGTTAGGCCTTATGGGAATGCTGTGGAAAGTTTTGTTATCGCTTTGGAGAGGGCTGGTGTCCACCGCTGTTGTTTGTTAATCACACAACCTCTCCTGGGTGATATTAAACGGTTTAGCATCCCTTCGGAGACACTTTGTATGTCCAAGTTCGATGTATCTGCCGGCACGCACGGCATCTCAGAGAAATCCATGTCGGTAAACTCTTATCTGAGGGAGCTCCGGAGAACAATCTATGGGCGTGTGGGGGTCGTGGAAAGAGTTCCGGAAGAAACTGATGGATTGATAGTGTAGGGTGTGTTTGAAATAAAACAAACAACAACAATTACAGTTTATTGTAGGTCACATGCAGGGAGACACGTGACTTACACTACAATAATTAGAATTTCACAAACAGAGTAGTAAACAACAACAAAATTTCACCTACGCACGTAAGACTATAGATGCCCTTCTGGTACTGCTTTTCAAAGGAAAATCAGAGCTCAGGAGTCAGACTGGTATGTTTGAATTCCGTGGATAGGAACAAATGGAGAAAGTCAGTGATGGGTTCAATCAACAGCATAGAAGAGAAACGACAGAAGGGCTACCAACGAGTGCACGAAAGAAGACACACTCCTGCTTCAATTGGCTTGCGGTGTTTTCAGGCGAATCTGTCGCTCACACGCAGGCCTTGCAGCCCACCAGCGGGCATGCAGGCCTAACCTCTCAGCATAGCAGTCATCATCAACTCCGATGGACAGCCGAAGAAGAAGAGATAAGATGCGTATTCCTAATTTTAAAAAGTCTAAAATCAAAGGTACCATACTTTAGTATTTTTCGCATGCTCCGCAGAGATCTTGTGCCCCTGTACGGGTATCTGATTCTGTTAATTTCTCTCTCTTTGTGCGTGCTGGGTGCAGGAACATATTCGATTGGATCTGCTACGTGTTCCTCATTATTTCAATTATCACTCACTTGGTGGACATCAATTATCACTCACTCGTCCTCGCCAGATGGCATATGCGGATCATGGTTATTACGGTGATCATGCTGTGGTTGCGTCTGATGAAGATTGCCCGGGCTTTCTCCATGCTGGGTAGGTGGAAAATTAGGTCTGCTACACACATCAGTAATTCAACATTCGAGAACCTCACATACATATATAGCATAAACGCGTCCGCTTGCTCGAAATACAACCAAGGAAATGCCACTTGCAACAAATGTTCAAATCGAATGCAATCACCATTTCCATGGAAGAATTACAGATCGCATATGAATGATAACAGGTATAAAATGATGTAAAGATCTGTCTGTCTAAAAAAGTGTCTAAAAGACCTAAAAACGGAACCTGTGGCTCCCATAGCGTTTTTTTTATGACGGGCAGCGTACTGCGCGTGTATTTCATTAGCGCGGACTTGAGATATCTTGAGAGTTTGTTTGATGACGGGCAGTACGCTGTCGCGTTGGCGGGATATTGACGCGCAGTTGATTTCAGGGCAAGTAGTGCGTTGTTTAGTTGTTTCTTCGTTTCAAAGCACTCTTATCCTCTTGGCAGCTCGTGACTGGGAGCCAACTGTCTATCCCTGCTCTCTGGCTTGTAAAGTATATTCATTAGTTAACAAATTAATCAATTGTTTCAACCACTTTGATTGATTGTACTGTACTGTTTTTTTGCTGTATATTTCATGATTATTTTATGTACAAATTTGGCAAATTTTGTTCGAATCATTAATGTAAATTTGAAGATTTTGGATATGTAGTGTGTTACAACAATGCGATCAAGAAATCAATAATGGGAAATGCAATATGACTGTGGTCAGTGGTGATTTCAGTGCAACGTAAGGTGTTCTTTATCACCACAAAAGTCATTAAAGATCGCATATATCAAGAATAGGTTTAAAAGTGACGTATAGTTTTGGTAGTCTCAAAAGGGCCTAAAACGGACCTGTAAAACGGAATCTCCAGCACCCATACGAATGAAAATTACCTATCACATACTGCATGCCCTGCCCTGCCATTCAAAGGATGGGTACACGAAATTTAGCTCTCTCCGATTGATGGTCTATGAGGAGATAGCGAACAGATGTGACTGACAATCACCTACTCTATACACTGTACTTATAGCACAAAAAGGTTTTGCACAGATATTGTTGCCGAGATGGTATATCAATGGTTGATGTTTACTGGGCAGAACAGTATTATGTAGATATCGCCTGATAATGTTTGTTTTTGTATTTTTACAGGTCCTTACATTGTCATCTTGGGCGATGTAGTTGGCGATGTAATTCGGTTTCTCTGTCTCTATGCTCAATTTTATATCCCCTTTGGTAAGTGTGGCCGAATTGGGGTTTCATTATTTTCTTCTGTGGCTAACTTTTGAACCATCCTCTCTTGGAGCGAATAATTAATTCAAGATAAATAGGTCTCTCTGTAGTATTTGGCAATTCATAGATCAAGTCGCTATCGATTTCTAATTGGGCAACATATATTGCATCATGTATCTTCTATTCGTATAGTATCTATTTGAGCAGTTTTGTTTTGGATTTGTAAAGTTTCTTATTTTTGCCCGATCAAGATGAAACTTTCACAAAATGCATAAATTGATGTTGTACACATTTTATAAATAAACATCACTCTAGAAGTAATTGAACAGTGTACAAATCTTGGGGGTTACACTTCAAACTTTTACCAGTTTGCTCATTTTAGATAGTATTTTGTTATTATTGGCTATCTATATAGGGTCAAATAATATGAGCATTGCGTTTTTCTTTGATGTTCATTCCATCTTTGTTCTTTATTATTGTCTTTCATCACTTTACGCTAATATGCAAACGACTAAATTGTGGTATATACTGTATATTTCATTGTAATTTATCTGCGAAGTAATGTTTTCTACACTAATTGTGCTTTAAGTTGTGTTCTCTTCACACTACTCTATGTATTTTTCAATACGCAGCTATCGGCTTTTGGGCACTCATTGGTGGTAAAGACAATATCCAGGGAGACCAGCTGGTCGCCTACAATAATACCAAATTTATGCCCAAAGAAAAGCGCAATTTGACTGTGGCCGGCTTCACCACTGTCTACGACATGCTTTTCAGCATGTTCCGATTGACTCTGGTGGACGACTACGATTATGACGTGAGTTTATGCCCATCCGGTATACGTTTGATAATAGCCCTTCTCCCTTTCTGGTCTCTCATTGTCCTCTGACGCAGATTTGTTGTAC
The DNA here is from genome assembly GCA_032274565.1 of Nematoplana nigrocapitula. Taxonomy (NCBI): domain Eukaryota; kingdom Metazoa; phylum Platyhelminthes; order Proseriata; family Nematoplanidae; genus Nematoplana; species Nematoplana nigrocapitula. Next base: position 5,344 of record JAUYWV010112317.1, read on the forward strand.
TTTTCTCGATAGCAGCTCTCCCACCGTTGTCGTACCTCTATTTCTTTCATTCCTGCGATATATGGTCCAGCTTTGTTACCCTCACACATCCATCTGAGCTTTCTCATTACTGCAACATCTTATAGCCCACGTTTCAACACCATACAGTAGTCCCTGATTCCGTACCTAATTTCCTATACTATTAAAGTTGACCATTCCCATTGCTGTGAGCTCTTTCAGTGTCAAGCGTGGATTCTTCTCGATGGCGCTTGGCATGAATTATTGGTGTCCTGAACCGATTTTATAATATGTATATTTGAATTCAACAAAGCTGTGGAATTCCAGAAAATCCTGTATTCAATAGTCGTGTGTTTTTCAATCGCAGTTTTTAATTATTTTATGTATCCACTGTGTGATCTAATATTACTTTTATAATTAATCAGTAAATTATATTTAACAAGTTGGATTACCCGTATAGCGTTGGTATATAATTATAATCCTATCTATAATTAGATAAATGTATGTATGTATCATGTATGTATGTATCTGACCGCATATTGTTTTAGCATCACAGCAATCGCTTATCTGCAGAATATCGCCTACTGCAGAATTCAAATTCCTTATCTGAAGCATATTGATTTATTTAGCATCGCAGCAAAAACATCGTTTTTGGGGGTATTTTCTGCTGTGGGCCTCTCAATTAGAAATATTTCATCTCGTGGCTAATTTTCACATGTTACCCATTGGCGTAGCACTGTTTTGAGTCATCAAGCATGCAAATCCGTCAAGAGAGTTGGGAGAAAAATACCGGTCAGACATACCCACATCCATACATTTATCTAATTATAGATAGGATTGAATGCATTTTGAAAATTAATGCTTTTGAATTATAATGTGATTTGAACTTCGCAGTGGTCTAAAAATGATTTTCTGATTTTGAATTTGATTTCCAATAATACTATTTAGCCAAACAAACTATTTCCGCGGTATACAGTTGTATTGCTCAAAAGTGACTTTTCTATATATTCATATTATAAATGAAATATATTTTGGACAAAACAATAAAAAGACGAAACAGTTCTTCCACATTGTTTACTTTTAAAAAGTCAACATGTTTCGCTTACATTAAGCATTTTCAAGGCAAAATGGATTTAAATACATTGAAATAGCTGCCTTTGATTGTAATGAGAGCATTGTTCCTCAAGAATGCCATGGATGAGATTGTATTGTCTATTCGTGAGCTTTATGTGCCTACTTTAAATAACTCTCTGACATCCTGTGACTATCTATTTTGTATCGGTTTGTGTTGCTTTGTTTTAAATAAAAAAAATTTCTACATAGACATTAAAAATTTGAATTTACTATTAATAAAATTGACAGGAAAAATGAACTTTTCGCGTCAATGATATATTTTAATGTCAACGTTTATAATTAATATATAAACCTACGAGATGCTCGTACCAACTGCAAGGAAAATATATTAATACGCTCAAAATACAAAATGCTCTGACTTTTATCCAAAGTGGAAACACACAGGTTGTAAAACTTGCTCCCCTCATATCTGGACCAATAGAATGATCGCAGTTGATTCTTTCAAATTCGACATTTTTGGGTAAATTAATATTAATTAACGCATTTACTTGAAGTCTTGCTCTCTTAGTATTTTGCACATAATTTAACGCTGTAGACTCAGATCTCCAATTTATCAAATTGTTTGACTTGCACACTGGTAGCTCCATTTTCTGCAAGCACTGTTGCACAGGATCGTTGAAAAACAATGGCCCATATAATTGCCGGAAATATCAAGAATAGCATCAACAGCATTTGTTGGTACTTTGGCAATTGTACGCGCCCCCATTGGCTGTGCTGTGAATTTCTTGTTGAAAATTTTGAAAATACGACCTTCCTTATTCCTATCATTCAGATAATTGATATCATGCTTATCATGAGGTTTAGGTATAATGAATGTGTTCGTTTTATGAAACATTCCGCTTGTCTTTTAAACAGAATATTTCGCCCATAAACCATTCGTTGAATCAACATCGATATCTTCATTGCACATTCCAACCATATCAGCACATCATAGTCCTCCATAAAAGCCGAAACAAACAACGCACTTATTTAAAAGATTTTGTCCTTCTTCTGGCGAGTTCTCCAAAAAGCTGTTAATTTGTTCCACTGTACAAATCTCTGCTCGTTTTGGTGTATAACCATGTTGATATCTTTGCATAACAATTTAATTAATCGTGGATACTTTGCTTGTAATTTCTGTCCTCCTAAATCCTCATACTTTGTATTCAGTTTGGAAAATGAAAACCATATAGTTGACGGCGCCAAATTTAGTTCTTGGTTTAAATAATCCAAATATTGAAGGATAACCTCTTCTGTCATAGAATCCAAAGAAAATCCATGTTAAAGGCCACAACCGTAATCTAGAAATATCTTTCACTCATTTGTATACATCAAATGTGACTTTCTTTCTGCTACTGCCTCTGAATGAATTAACTCTGCTCACCGTTTCTCTGCCATTACATATACTAGCTTGACTGAATTAAACAGAATGAAATCAATGAATTAGACAAGTTCAAATTTAAATTTAAACCTACATTCTCCTAAGCTAGTATATGCAATGGCAGACAAACGGTCAGCAGGGCAGAGTTAATTTATTCTGAGGCAGTAGCAGAAAGAAAGTAGTCACATTGGATGTAGAAAAAAACCTACATTCTGTAAGAATAGAAAAAAGTTTTCATTTTTCGGAAACTTTTTACGAACCCGCTCGCTCGTCATGAAAAGTCACCTCGACATGAAAAGTTTTATTTTCTATCCTTACAAAAAATAGCTATTTACGCCTTGTATGTTAATTCAAATTTTCCCTTTTGCCTTAAAATGTTTAATGTAGAACTTCAAGTTGTAAAGGTGTATACTGTAGATTTAGAGTCCGATGATGTGGGTCACTCTGATCTAAATTTCTCAACTTTTATCCATTTCAGAATATGATCCTTGTTGATCACGTGATGATGCAGCTACTTTTGGGCACTTGGTTCGCCATCTCCTCCATTCTCCTGCTTAACCTGTTTATCGCCGTACTGTCCAACACATTCCAGAGGTCAGATTTAGTCTCTCTGTGTAATTCCTAATTCATTTCTCTGAAGTTTAACAGTTATACTACTAGGCAGACTCTTGGTCAATTCGCGGATTTATTGAAACGTTCGACACCTCCATCGCAGTAATATGTGAATGATTAATTTAAATAAAAAAAACAATTATTCTGATGATTAATTCCTGATGGATTCTCCTGGAATAAGGAGGTTGGCCTGTATGCGCCAGAGATGCCGGCCCCCCTCTAATGGGGAAGATGCAGACTGGAATAATTGTGAGTTTAAGATAAATCATCACCTTGTCAGAAATGAACTATAGGAAGGGATTACGAGGAACAAACAACTAAACTACCGATACAGTAGCTAAGGCTATTTTGAAAATCTGACGCAGTAAGTTGACTGCATCAAGGCTAATGCTATGATGCTCCGGTACTAGATCCTTGAGTCGAAAGACGTGCATTTGGCATTGACAACCGCATGATGACTTGGAAGGCAGTACTAATATATCGGTAGATGGAGAACTAGTTGATGTAGACATTAAGATGAGACAACTCTCTGACCCACTAACATTGGTTTCGAATAAAATAAAAGTTTAGAAAATTGCATGCTCTAAACATAGGGGTTGTTAAATGGTTGATCTAATATTTTCAGTCGCAAGAGATCACTAGAGTTGATAATATTTTGATATAGAGCATAGGAAACCTCTACTACTTCAGTTTTATTGCTTTGTAATTGTCTGAACATTTAATTAACCAGCAGTCTGTTATATTGGATTTCACAGAGTTTATGACAACGCCCGAGCAACCGCCGTAATGCAGAAAGCGATCACCCTTCTTGGAATCATGGACCGTCTGACGAAGGGAGCCAAGCGAAAATACCTTTCGCATATTTTGACGAACTGTGATCCCGAATCCATGTTTTACGACGACGATTTGAACGATTATGGGGAAAGCTTGTTGAAGAGAGCCACTTTACAAATTCGGGTGAGTCACCCCATCCACCTTTCTAAAAATAACTACAACAGTATGCTTTGACAACAAGACCCCACTATACAGTACATCTTTGCTTATCCCAAACCGAGCATGCAAGCAATCTAAAGATTGTAGGAGTTATTCTTCGCTTTTTTACTTGTTCTCAAAAGGATGTTATTTTTAATATGAATACGGCAAAGATCAGTGTAGGACTGTAGGATGCTTTTCCTTTAATTATACTACGATTCACTTTATCTGGAGTATAAATTATAAATTTTTGTTCTTGTATAAAAAGGTCGTACACATATAGAACATTTTAAAATATAACAGAAATTTCATTGACTTGCAAAAATTGTGCATTAACCAACAAACATCAAACAAATTTAATAGAAATATAGTTTATATCCTGAAGGGGTCACTACTTTCATTCCTCTTAAATTGCTTGTGTGTAGTGTGTGCTTCTGTGGTCGTTCTCGTCACCACATACTGCAAATCGTTTGCGCTCTGAGTAGTCAATCTTATCATTGCTTGATTCCTCCATTCCTCTTTTATATCCAATATTAGAATGATTGATACTCATCAAACAAAAATCTATAATTACATCACGTTAACCTTACTGATCCATTGATCTGAATGTTAAAATGGAGAAATTGAGTATAAGTTAACGAAAAACGTCCGTCAAGTAGTAATAAGCGTCTTTCGTATATAAAAAATCAGATTTCATCATTTTAAAGAAAATTTTGATGAGCAAAGAAAAAGGATGACATCCTAGAGTTAAGCTTCTCAACTATTTAACAGTCTGGTCGAGCCGGTAGTTTTATAGCTAACTCTATGGTGTTATCCTATAGGAGTGCTAACAGGTAAATTGCCTAGCTATGGGTTTCGCAGTCAGTTGACCTGCTCCTTCGCGAGGCTTCTTTACCTGTCTGATGTGTCAAGAGCGGAGATAAATTTGATTGATTTTTCTATAAATAGTGAATAAATAGTTTGAATTATAATTATGACGTCTAATTTCGACGTGAGTTGTGTATTTAGTGTTGATTCAAAGTTATTTTAAATTTTTCGTGAATTGCTGTCGAGGATGGACGCGTTAGATATGGATGGTTTAACTGGTATTCTTTGGTGACAATATGGATGGCGATATAACGCTGCGTATCCTCTGCAACCAGCCTCTTTTATACACCCCAGCAAACACAATGTGTGTCACTGTGCTAAGTTACCTAGTGGTTAGTGCCTTTCGATTTGTGCTGTGTTGGGTGTAGCCATAGAATAATTCTATGGGTGTAGCCTTACCTAATAATAGATTCTGAGTGAGTGCCTAACTTTTGAGTAATTTAGCCACCAAGCTGTGCTGCTCTTTGTTATGGGACCTTACCTGATGAACTTTTTATGTAAATACCTTCGGGTTGTCTGACTACTACTTTTGCTCCCCATTCGCTAAATTTATATTTGTGAAAGATATTTCCATACTGGGTGTGTTAGGGGGTAGCCTATGTAATTTTGTGCTTTCGTTTAACTTATTAGGTCATATTTTGGTATTTGTGTTATAAGGTACTGTTGTGTGTTTTTGCCACAGGTGAGTTATAGTACTGGTTTCTGATCGCTGAGTTATCCTCTTTTTAAGCTGAGTGCTTTGACATGGCTGATTTGGGCAGGCTTCGTGCCACCAGAGGTTCTCTTCCCGCTGCGGTCACGAAGAAGAGTGTTAACAAGGTCGATCTCGTTGTTAATATCGATGATTCAGATGAGATCGGAGGGTTAGGAGATGTTTTAGTTCTAAAGCTAATGGATCTTCGATCACGAAGAGAATCAACAAAGTCGATCTCGTTTTTTGGACTCCAATTTTGTAATTGAGTGTTTTACTGAGTTGTCGTATATTGTTATATTTTTGCTTTTGTTCTAATTAATAAAAATTAGACTTCCGAAAACTTACCTCCGCTCTTGATACATTAGACGGGTGAAGAAAGTTATGTTCTCGCCCCCATCACCGTTTGGTGGAAATGGAATTCCTTCAAAAAACTTTTTGAACAGAGAAAACTTTAATAGGCACTATTGGTCTCCTGAAGGGAAATGAATAATTTTTACAAAAATTGTTTTTCCTTAGATAGTTTATTTTAATCTAAAAGTTCTCTCATCTTAGTATTTAAAGACCTATACTGTCTCTTCTTTCTTGACCCGAACCTTTATTGTCATACATTTTCCAAATAATTTATATTCTTCTTTCTCTTTTTTGATTCTTCAACATTTCTCATCTTTCTTTATTTATAATATTCTTCATTCTTTTTATTTGTCACTGCCACCCAGGCGGTCCCTGTCGATAGAGTTGACCCTACAAATGGACCGGCTAGATCTGATATCTCGCAGTTCGTATAGCCCAATTTCTATATGGATTTCATTTTTTTTCGCCGAACAGGATGATCTGAGAGACCTGAAAGACAAGTGGGTGAAGTATTTCGGCGATTCGGACGACGACGAGGACAGCAGTCCGTTGGAACAGTCTTCCAAAGCTGATGACGAGGCGGAGAAGATTATGGCCGGTGTTCGAGGCTCAGCGGAGTCTCGCAATGTCAAGGTGGGTGACTGCTTGCCATTGTTGCACAGTGGGAGAAGAAGGGAGGCATGGAGAGAGCAAGGAAATGTGAACTGTAACTATTTATTATGCGAGAAGTCTATGCTTTATGATTTATTTAGCCTATAAATGTAGCATTTCTATTTCAATTATTAAGGCGGAAATATCAATGCAGCAGAGGCTGTGTTATATTTCTGTCTGAATAATTCAAATTTGAAATGCTATTATCAACGCTTTCAAATGCGTTTAATGCCCTATATTAGCATTTGGTTACCGATTTTGCAAAATATCACCGATTTTTTTTTTTTTTTTTTTTCCGGCAAATATTTGAAAATTAGCTATATAAAAGTATATCATATATTCATTCAGATTTTAAAATATTTAACACATTCCTTCATTCAGTTAGTAGATAATCCAATATGAAATTTATTACCGATTTTCAAAATATCAC
>JAUYWV010112328.1:0-12410 GCA_032274565.1 Nematoplana nigrocapitula
TCGAAAATCATTTTCGACGTCATATAGAATTTATGATCATATATCATTCCTTTCAAAAATCGAAAATCGTTTTCGACAAATAGCAATTTGTTTTATTCATCGAAAATCATTTTCGATGAATAAAATTTAGTTTTATTCATCGAAATTTTCGACGAATAGTGACGACCCATTTTATATGTATCTGTCAACCACTCTTACAACTTTGTTAATCCTCAAGATCCAGATGTGCACACAAACACCATCGAGAGCATGTTGCACCACTTGAAAAAAGCTACACCGCCAATATGATACCAGCAGTGCACTCTTTCAGAGCTGAAAGATATACTTTTTCTACTCTGCTAGTTATCATTTCTAATTCATATCATGCGTTTCTATTAGAGATGAGAGATGTGATGTTTCAGTTGTGTGAGCTATTGGTTGTAAAGTAATGGAATAAACCACATTAAATTAAATAAACAGCGCTAAAATAAGTGATTACCAGAAAGACCCTCTTTTACCATTGTCAAACCTATTATCATTCCTTTATCTTCTACTTTAGATACTTAGGCTAATCATTATCTTTCTAGGTTTCATCAGTCTAAATATTTTTTTATGCCCAGAGCATTGACTATAAGACCCTGCATGCAAATATTGGTAGGAATACATTGCCAATAATAAATTTAGAAAATGTGAAGAATAGAGGAGGTATTAGATAGATAAGATCAAGACTAGTAGGTTAATGTTGTTATGATCCAAGAGTAAACAACTCAGAGCAAAAGATGTTGATTTAATTGTTGTAGGCTTCAAGATAGGAAGGAAGGGTAGAAATAGGGAAAGGCATAGCAGATGGTCAAGGAGGGAAGCCTAGTTACCCTGATTTATAATAGGATGTGGTATCAGATTCTACCAAACAGCATGGGGGAGGGTAGCCATGATTGAGCTGGTTTGTGTTGTAGCCATTAGTAAGGGGGAAATATGTGAAAGATGGCACATATCTACATACATACCACTGCACAGGAGTATGGCTACTAGTAAGGAGGAAATTCATTTGTGGCTGGAGTTTGAGCAGGATTATTGGGTCATTGTCTCAATTTCAATATGCACCATAAAAATTGGAATGGAGTGGTACCAGGGGATGCAAGGGGGGTTCAATATCAGCAGGGATCAAGTGGAGGTCAGTAAAGGTATTATAATTTGACCATCTTCCCAATGTGGTTAGTGTTGGTAATGCTACCCTGAACTTTTTGGTCCACAAGTTGAGAGAGTGGTAGTCAGAGCCATGGGATGAATATGTATTAATTAGTATATATAAAGATTCCAAACAAATTTTACACTATTTTTGTGTTTCTAAAACATTATACTTTAATCACTGGTTGTTGCTAGCTTTATTGAATCAATGAATATGCAACATACAGGCGTGATAAATTTCCTGAAATATTATTATTATTTTTTATAATTTTCTAGATGAGTAGAAATATGTAATAATATTTAAGAGGTGAGGTGTAGGGGTTAGGATTTATCTGGTTTGTCACCAGACTTCAAATGCACAGAGTGAGATTTGAGCTTGAAGTTCATCAGTATTCAACAGAAAGACATTCTGTGCATTATCCTGATATCAACAAGGTGGACAATCTATTAGCTCAAAAATGCAGAAGGTGTACTTGGAAAAACAGCAAATTCTTAGGAAACATTTGTTAAACCCAAAGATGTATTTGTTTTATCTGCTTCAAAGGCAAAACAGAAGTGCAGTGTTTCTCTAATCACTAGTCGACAATGAACGAATTTCCAAAAACAAGTTCAGTTCTGAATACCAGTGCTTCTTCAAATCATGATGCAGTCAGTCGACCTAAAGAATCTCTTTTTAAGTGTAGATGTACTATAAAGTATTTTTTATTGATGTGCATTTTTAATATTTTCGTTTTGACCAATGGCGAATTGTTTAGAACAGTTTATAATTTGGATGAGCATAAAATTTATTTTATGTTAGTGTCAAAATAAACCTAACAAAACACGGACCATCCTGATTGCTTATAAAAGCAGATTTCATATCCTCAGGTCCGTAGATACTATATAGTGTTCTGATTTCTGGAAATTTATTCCAGTATTCTTTTTATCATTCCTGTACATATAGATTTTTAATAGTTGAATTCTATATTTTTGCAGATGTGGCAATGTTAACTTTTCCAAACGTGATAGCTGCAATAGGTGTGGACGTGGACGAAGTGAAGGCAAAAGTGGAGGCAAAAGTGGAGGCAAAAGTGGGGGCAAATCCAATGCGGTTGCGATTGGCAAGAATGCTGCTGATAAGAGCAAAGGTCTCTTCAGTGAAGATGACTGGCAGTGTAAAACGTAAGCATCACCAGTTCTGTGCGATGAAATTAGAAAATGTTATGCCGAAAATCTATTGTGTGAATGCTAATTTAGATGCATGCTCACCTAGGCTATACATCTGTACTACAAACAACAAGAATATTGAAACAATGGGCAGAAAATGATGATTTTATTGTGACTGTATAATATATACTTTTAGGTGCGGTGTTGTGTCCTAAAACGTTTTTATGTTCACCACAGTTGGTTGATGATCATTTGGGAGCAGCAATGCTAGACTGATTAGTGAAATTTGATATTGATTTATGATAGTTCACACGAAAGTCAAAATAGTTTTGTCCAGAGTAATCGGAATATTGCTTTTTCACATTCTCATTATATTAAATCTTGACTAATGTGTGGCCTTTGATAATTTAAAACTTCTTGTGTTGCCTTGTTACGTTAACATGTACAGTATGTCTAGGAATAGCAGAGGAAATTTAATTGGTTTTGCCTACATAGTGGAAACTGGCATATGTTACTGTTATACGAGATACTGGTTCGTTGAGTCGATGAATTCTTGTAATAATGGATTTCAAGTGGTAAATCATGACTGCGACGTTGGTGAACAGGACCTAGCGCTAGCATTTGCAATCTAGTCCAATCGATGCTTTTCCTATTTTCTTTATTTGGTGTCCTTCAAATGCTTGATGCATGGCTATTACTCAAACTGATGAAAGTCTTATCGAGGGGAGAGTGGCTCAGTATCCTCTAAAGTCTAGATAGAGGTTGAGAGTAAGAGTAGTGTATGAAATGTTGTATAACTGGTCGGCCGAAAGAATCGGACAGTAAAGAATAAGTTAAGAATAAAGATATTAGCGATGGCTTGCTCATGTAGAACAATATATAGTGACAAGACAACACTGTTAATACGTTTGAGATTGGAGGCATAGAGGATAGAGACCATTGGTCTGAGGGAGTGGTTCTGCTATTAATGTGAACAAATTTGAGTTTATTAAAGGACTTTCGAATCTAGTGGGCAAAGGAGAGCGTCACCTTTTGGAGGGCATATTTGAGGAGGGAGAGAAGCTCTCTTGTTATTCATTTCTATAAATTGTTTGATACCAGTCGCACGTTAACAGAGATTTTACAATTCATAATTGTTACCACTTCAGTTGCCACATATTATGACTTGATAGTGATGCGCGTAGCAAAACTGTTCAAATTTGCTTAAAGTTGTTTTCATGGAATCATCCGAAACTCGGTTGAGCGCAGGTGTGGGAATGTCAACTGGTCTCGTCGCTCCACATGCAATATGTGCAACACGGCCAAACTGAACACTCAGGGCGCTCGAACCGGTTACGGCGGCGGCTTCATGGAGCGCGATGAGGTTGTCGAATATCGACGAAGGGATGATTCGGACGACGAATATGACGAAGTGAGCTATTGTCATTTTTGTTATTGACCTGTTGTTTCATGTACTGTGACCTCGTCGATTTTCAGTATGGACGTAAGAAGAAGCAGTTCCGAAGCCAGAAACCTCCAACTACGTCCATTCTAAAAGATGATTCATCTGACAAGGTATTTGTAATATGTTTTTGATACCAGCATTAGGTCAGTTGTTACGTTATGACCAGATATTTTTAGAACTCATTTTACATTAGCGCCTTGTATGGCTATCCTTTTGATTTTATTTTCACTTTCCCGCCTTTGTCTATCAACCTACCTGGCATGAAATCAACAAAGTGTTGACACAGGAAAATATATGGTAAACTATGGCTTCAGGCCGGATCTTCAGAGGGAAACGTATAGGACACGTGGATACCTGCTATTGAGGTGTCAGCTGTGTGGGCCTTTCGCACAGCTCCAAGACGTTCTCTCACAGCCGGAGGACCTCCCGCACCTTATTCTTCACTGCCCTTCTCACTCTGCTCTTCGCCTTACCCTCTCCGGTGACAGTCCCTCCCTCGCCATCCTTGCAGACTGGATCCGATCGCTGTCGTTCCTCAAGGGGATCGGGGTTCTGACGCTTCGTCCAGACCGGGACTAACACACAGACAGAACGCAACCAGCTGATGCGGTCGGTTTTATTCGTTGCTGACTCGGGCGCTCCAGCCCGTCCGTTCTTAACGTTTTTGTTTATAATTTTTAACCTTGAACCATGAGCACTCACCGCAGATGCGGAGGGTGGGTCGGGTGGAGCCCCCACTCGTTCCCGTCAATATCCCCGGGGCAAGACGTGGTGTGAGCAGAAGAAGAAGAAGATGCGGGAAACAAAAAATGAAGGACGGTCTAGCTCGGAGGATCTGGCATCATCCTCCAGGTCAAAGGCTCCCGCCGCAGTGCTCTCGCCCACCCCGCTGGTGTTGTCGCCTCCTCCTTTAGAGCCCAAACCATTGCATGCATGCGCCGCCTCCTCCCAGTCAGTCGCTCATCAGGAGACTATCCGCGTGTCACCCGGCCTAAAAAAACCCACCTGCCGGAAGATCTGGCATCTGATCGAGCTGGGAAGAACCCACCACGTCGACCTGGAGTGGATCCCGGGCCATTGCGGTATTCGTGGAAACAAGGACGCCGACGCCGAGGCCCGGAGATGAACCGCCTCCCCAAAACTACCCCTGTCGACTTCTCCTCCGCACGCGAGCTACCAACCTCGCAGAGATGCGTTGCTACGCGTCTGACGCACATGCAGCCACCCCACCGCGCTTGTCTCCCCGACGCCCCTTTTTGCCCAACATCGCGCGCTAACAGCGTTTTCCTCTCAGCTCCGTACAAGACACTCCACCCTCCTCGCTGCCTACCGTCAGCGAATCGGCCCGACCGATTGAATTCCCCCATCTGCCCCTTCTGCCTCCAGACCCCGGAAGACCTCCTCCACCTAATTTTTCACTGCCCCTCTTTGGTGACAATCCCTCTCGGCATCCTTGCAGATGGGATCCGAGCTCTATCGTTCCTAAAGGGGATCGAGGTGCTGACGCAACCCCCAGACCGGGAATAAGACAAACTGTGAGACAGGACGGTATAGCTCCCGCCGTTGTTCCCCAGGGCAACCGGCGTGGTGTGCAGACAAGACGAGACGAGTTAAATTCATAGGGGATGCTTGCCACGCTCGCTCCATGCTAAAACACTGGTACTATGATTATTATTAGCCCAAATCATCCCCCGAGAGATCTCTTTGTTTGAAAGCTTGATTCTTAAATTTTTTAAAACGTCATTTCCTCGCGTAACCGTATTGAGGAAACAGATTTTGTTATTTGTTTAAAATGAACAGTGTTGGGATTTATCGTCATTGGCGTTTTCCCGTATAGATAAAAAAAAGTCAGCCGCCACCAGATGACGACGAAGAGGAGGAAGATGACGAAGACGGGGATGGGGATCTGTCCAAGTATGACATTTGGGGCGATTCAGACAAAGATGAGAAAGATAAGAAGGACAAGAAGTCCGCTTCCTCCAGATCCTCCTCCTCATCCAGCTCGTCTTCGCGTTCGTCATCCCCCAGTAGCAAAGGAGACCGCAAACGATCTAGAAGGTAGGAGAGTGGATTGGTTCTACTTTGGTGGTATTAGGAGGAGAAAATGTTACTCTGCACCACCCCTGTAAATTGATTGTATTTTGAATTATTACTACTGAAAAAAACGGTGGTTGTCTACCAAGTGTATTGTCGCATTAAACATAAGATAGTTGGTGGAAATAATTCGGAATGGTGGTTGTCTACCAAGTGTATTGTCGCATTAAACATAAGATATTTGGTGAAATAATTCGGAACGGTGGTTGCATACCATGTGTATTGTCGCATTAAACATAAGATAGTTGGTGGAAATAATTCGGAACGGTGGTTGTCTACCAAGTGTATTGTCGCATTAAACATAAGATAGTTTGTGGAAATAATTCGGAACGGTGGTTGTCTACCAAGTGTATTGTCACATTAAACATAAGATAGTTGGTGGAAATAATTCGGAATGGTGGTTGTCTACCAAGTTATTGTCACATTAAACATAAGATAGTTGGTGGAAATACTTCGGATTATGGTCGTCTATTATGTACATTTTGATTTATTTTATATTTTATGGCACAACCATACACAACTAGAATTATATACCTAAAAATATAGTTATAGATCTTACCGTGACTTTTGCCTGAGATCCAGCTTGCCTTTCTATATGTTCTTTATAATACTACTGGATATTGATTAATTTTGCTGCCGTATATTTGTGTTCCAGTCGCTCGAGCGGTGGTGGTTCGGAAAAACGTCGTGATCGTGGCGGTCGAAGTCAGCGGTCACGATCGAGGACCCGGTCGAGGTTTGACTTGAGCTTTTTAAGCTCACCCCAATCACCCCCTACTAGAATTTGGCTTTTAGCAGTACCACTTGACTCCGCGTGTCATCAGTGTGACGCAGGCACCGGAGTTTCGGATACAGCGCATTTCATAACGCGTGAATTCTGAGCAAGCTCTGTTGTTGTTGTTCTTACGGTTAAGCGGGATCTTTTGTCGTTTCCCGCATCCCGGGGTCTCGGGTTTCTCCGCTGATGTTCTTGATGAAGGTAGCGATCTTCTCCGCGTTTCCCGAATTTTGAATGTCTTTTGCGGATCAAACTCCAGCATTTTCTTTTTCATTCTTGATCATCTGACTTTTGCATTCTTTTAAGATGGAGCCGGAGCCCACTCAGATACGAGTCAAGTTGTTGTTCTTCTGGTTTTAATTCCCGGTAAGGGGTCAGTGCCCCGACCTCCTGGAGGAAAGAGAGTTGAGAAAAAGAGGCGGTTAGAAGTGAAAGAGAGAGGAGAGGAAAGGAAAGAGAGTTGAGAAAATAGAGAATGAAACGAGAAAGAAAAGTTAGAGAGGAGAGGGAATAAGAGATGAAGAAGGATAGGAAGAGAGGAGAGTGAAAAGAATGGGAGAGAGAGCAAAGAAAGAAAAATGTGCTAGCCTGCCAAGTGGAGCATAAAATCAATATTAAAGATTTGCCGGAACATCCATGCAATTCACAAATAGACTGCAGTTTTCTTCGATTTTTTAGTGTAACGATAGCCACAGATCCCGTGAACATTGTGTACAGGAAACACCATTTTTCAGCTGTACTTCTTCATTTTGTTTCATTGGCTAGTGAAAAACACAGGTCTTGCATAATTTCCCCGTACTACTCATTGTTAAAAATGCATACTCCTTGCCGTGTCCACTACAGTACGTATATAGAGACACTCAAATAATTTAATGTCTTAGGGCAAATTTAAACTGGAAATAGTTTCACTAAGACACAAAGTAAGTTTTGAGTATTCCTATTGTCTAAAGCCTGACCAGTTCGTAGATGTTAAAAATGTTACGACTTACATGTAATTAGTAATTAATTGACATGCTTGTCAGCCACATAAACGAAAGGTTTCATTATTTATGTCATGTGTTGTCTTTTTGTGATTCGCACTTAATGACGTTTTTACACATCTATACATACATATCAAATATTCAACTATAAGAATACACCACAAGGAACTTTTAGCCAATCAGTGGCGAGAAACTAGTTAAAGTTGATGAGTAATTTCGCGTTAGATAAATGTTCAGTTGTATACCTATCTGATATCCATGTGCAGTTGTGTCGCAGAAAGCTCATCCATCAATAAAGAAATATACACACTATGTATATCATTACTTTGATTTGAGAGATTGTCGCCTGAGTGCCTATTTACTTTCAACCAAGCTGGCTTTTGATTCTGATTTTAAAGATTGGTTAATGAAGGACTTTGATAAAATTATACCGCCAACTGCTTTCCACAAGCGCCGACTAGAAAGAGCTTTGGATTCTAAAGAGACTACTGCTTTTAGTCATGGCTAAGCGTGTGTAGAGCGATGTTTGTCCATCAACAATAGAATATCAACTGTAAATCTACTATTGCCAGAAACCTCACTGCTCGGCGCAGCATCAAGGATCATTTGATTGCAGTTGGTGGTGTAGTAGTAGATCAGCCGGTGGATCTTCTAAGCTTTGCCCGAAGAGCCACCACTCCATACGCGCATTCCAGTAGGTCTTTCGAGTCCGTTTCTGGCCAGTCTATACAGCTTCATGCCACGAGAATGATATTCACCATAGATGACCGCTGCGCGATGGTGTTCTGCCTTCAACTTGGACATAGCCCACCAGACAGCCCCTTGCTCACTTCTTCCAATCAGGTTTTCGCCAGCTCCTTCTTCATTTCCAGACCCGAAGGCAATCCGCTGTCATGTAGCGGAACAGCATTCATCTGTGGTCCCTTATATGCCGTCTCAGATGAGGGGATACAACTGTCCACCTCTAAATAGTTGAGGGACGCCCGCGTCTCGTGCCGTTGCATGGACGAATTTGTAGGTGCACCCTTCTGCCCATGTGCTGAGGGGCAGCTGCTTCGTTCGCCAACTCGTTGCATTTCGCCCCACAGTGACTTGGTACCCACATCCAGTATAGCTTCCTGCCTCCTTCCATTTGTACAGATGTTGGCACAACCATGCTAGCGCCGCTTCGATGGCGATCATTTCACACTTGAAGGACGAGCATGTTACTCCTTCCTGCCAGCTGAATACGTTCTTCTACCGTAGGATCCACCGCTTCACCACCCGTGACTATTGCGGCCGCACCTTCGTTAGCTATCCCTTCATTGGCCGAACCGTCTGTGAGGTTGATCACCTCGCACTGCTTGACTCTTTCCAAAGTCGTTGTTGCCAGACTATGGTTGGCTACTTCGTCCTCACCTTTTGTTCATTCAATGTTGTTGAATTCCTCTTTCACGAGTTCTTACCATGACAGTAATGGTAGGGGATATCGCCAGATATTCTCAGCAGCTTCTGCATCAAACGGCTGTTTCCAGTGGTCACTGGCCTCTGTTCTCCATTCGTTCCGGCGCATTCTTCTCTGCTTCTTCCTATAGCTTTACATGTTCAGAGGGTTGTCATCTGCCATTCTTCTGCTTTTAACGTAAGCGATTACACTTCAAACTTTTGCCCTTAATTTCTAATGAAGTAGCAATGTCGAGTCCGATATACAAGCATGCGTTGGAGCAGAGTAAGGAAGGCTGATGAGACGAAGAACAAAACAAAATGAAGGGATATGTCAGTTACCTCAACGGAGGAATAGGGCGGCAACAGATATAACCAAATCTAAAGAAAAAAGTTGTTTTCTTGAACTGAGTGAGCAAGCAAAAATGCTTCAACTCAACGTTTCAAGGTGACACATGCTCCGGTCTACTGTATATATACAGTATATATTGTTTACAGCTTACTGCTTGCATTTTCTAATATTCTGTACGTATGACTATTAATAATAAATTTAATACACGATAAACATGAGTATTTACTATAAATATCCGGGATAAACTCTGGATTCCGAAAGTTGCATGGTGGTAACCGCTTGTTAGTGATATAGATAGTGTGAAAACTCACCTGAATAAACTTGTTCGATCGTTGTTTGCTTCGTTACAGATCTCCGGCGCGTAATCGTCGGAACTAGTGCTGGCGATGGCGGTTCCCAAGTTCACGCTCCACCATCTCACGCCGATACTGTGGGTGGGATGGTGGAGTTTGGGTTATCTCCCCTTCCCTGTTCGCAACTCACCGTCATCCAGCTTGTATTTTATAGTCATTTTCCACCTCCAATACCCCCTGCATACCATTGCACGTATGCAGTCCCCCCCGTGTTTTGTTTGTAGGAGCATTGTGTGCTCTAGTAAGTGTGCTTTGTTTGAGTTGATAAATGGACTTGTTTATTGCTGTTTGGGTGAAATTCTCTGATTATTTAATAAAGATTATTTCCTTGTCGATTTATTTTGGGTGCACGGGTAAGGTCTGAATATAGCTGCCGTTTATTATAATGAATCTTATATCAAATACATCGGATCTAAAATATATCTTTTTATTTTGTCATACAAGTTACTGACGTGTTAACGTGTTAACCATAGCCACTTACATAATACTGTGCGAGAATGAATAGAAAGGTCAATAACATGAAATTTAGAAACCTAGAACGGCCATCAAGAAGATGAAAGTTGACACGCAGTTCGTATGAATGGAAATCAAGCAGAAGCTTTGAAGTCTGGTGAGATTACGATAAAGAATATGATTGATGTTATCTAAAAGACTGGCCAGAAGACAAGATTGTGTCAGAACTAGTCATTTTCCTAAAGGTACGCGACAACGAAGTACCGAACCATAGGTCTCTTCAGTCAAAGATTGACTTCATGGGGACTGCAGTATTTCATTGAACCACATCGCAGAAGAATAGTTTAGATTCACGCCTGGCAAAGGAACAACCTGCTGGTATCTTGATTGTTAGGATTGACTACGACTGATCTCTATTCACTTTGCCAAAAGGCTCTATTAAAGGAGCTAAAAAATTTAGTTCCACATCTGGTTGTTGCATAACTATGATGGCAACAGTAGTTAGGATAGGTCGTACAGCAAAGCCGTTTCGATTTGAAAATGTATCGAAGTTCGTATTGTTGGTGAGAAGTTTGAGGAAGCTTCAAGTAAGAGAGGTCAGAAATACTAAAAGTCTGGTGTACTGTACATACAGCAAGGAGATCTCTTTCTGACTAACAGCTGGCAAACTCAATCCATAACTGCATAAAAAATTATGAAACGTACAGAAATGCAAGTTTATAGTGGACAGCATGACATTCAAATTACTGGAGATACAATAGGAATTAACCTGAGTTAGGTAGTAAAATTTGCAGAAACTGGCGTGGAGCGTGTTTTGTATTTCCATTTGGTCTGTGGAGAAGTGTACTAAGTAAGAGTGAGCTGGTCGGAGTGGAAGACTAGTCATTGGATCATGAATACTGAGAGAATCTAAAGAAGGTTTTTAAGATATAAATAAAGAATTTTGAGGAAGCACAGTATGCGCATTGCAACAAGAGTTGACTGCTTGGTTTTCGATACAGTTGAGCAAGCGAGAGGTTTCGTGTTGTGTGTGAAAAAAGATGGCAGAAGAAATGAAAATGGTTTGATAACATGTAACATCAGAATAGGCGAGAAAGAAGGGACAAAGTGAGTAAAATGGCCACGAGAAATGTCCACACGGTCCTGAAAATAAAGTGCTAAGGCGTACTAAAGTGCATTTTGGTTTGATAGTGTATGAATTAATGACTATAACAAGTTACAGATACGCAGATAATGTCCTCCACAAACTAAATTTATATATACACGCACGCGGCACGTGAATTAGACTTCCTTTAGGATATACTGAAATTCCGAATACCTGTATTACCGAAATATATTTTTCTAACAATGCAATTTTTGGGTGATAGGAGAAAGAAGGATAACCATAGTTTAAACCGATGTTTTATTGAATAGAACAGCAGACATATCAATCTTTTACCATATTTCTGATTTTGAAACTGCGTCCGATTTCAAATATTTTAAAGTAAATTTGTGATGTATAGGAAAGTATATCTAGGGCAATATGGAATATTTAATCTAACCTTTCGTCTATAAATATGTAGCATGATCGAGCACTTCCCAGCAGTTTTAAATGGTGTATGTATAAACACAACCGGTTATATATAGCTACAGACGAAATGAAAATTAGTTAAAAACAAAACTAAGAGGTGCCATTATTAGCCAACGACGCATTAAGAGAAGGGGAGCAGACTTTGATTTGAATCGCCTTCCGAATTTCCAGGCCAGTGCACAAAAATCCGGTATTGGCCCAGTTGGTTGCCAACGCAGTGTAAGTAAAATCGAAATTATAAGTCTCTACTGTCGGTTTTATTGTTGTGTTTCGTTTGTTAACGCAAGGTTGGCAAATGAAAATGAAAATAAAAAGAAAATATATAATTTATAATAATGTAAATTCAGACAAAAAATTGCATTAGGTATTTCTAGAAATAGTCTCAAACATTTTAATTTTAAAAAGGTCAAGTCCCGGTTTTAAACCAGGGACCTCAGAATCCATAGCTCGGCGCACTAACCAACTAAGATACTGCGGGATGCATATTTGAAAGTTCGTTTGTAACATGTATAATAGATTACGTAGGTGACTAATACGTAAGTAGTATACTATAGCTTCTCTCTGGACCACTTCTTTGAGGGCGGGGGCGCCCCCCCCACGGGCACGAACACGTTTCCGACCGACGGGTCACCCCCCCCCCGTCTGACGGGC
>JAUYWV010112339.1:0-12409 GCA_032274565.1 Nematoplana nigrocapitula
ACTTGGGCATACAAAGTGTCTCAGAAGAGATGCTAAACCGTTTAATATCACCCAGATGAGGCTGTGTGATTAACATGTAACAGAGGTGGACACCAGCCCTCGCCCAAGCGATACCCTTAGAAAGGTGGTCGCAATTTAACCAAACGGCCCAACTTTCACCGAACACCATGCATATGTATTGTTGGAGGGGTAAATGAACGCAGATAAACTGTTTGGCGACTGACTATTTTCTACTTACTGATTAGGATTGCCACACTGATTCTCTCTCTGTGAAATATGTTAAGATAATCTATATATTTGTTGTTTGTTATTTTTGACACTTTTTGTCCACACACTCAGACCAATAGAAACATACACATATTGTAGATAACAACCCAATCGATTAGCAAACCAAAGTCTGTAGAAAGGAAAGGAACACAGATCATCGTTATAGGCCAAAAATATTATGTAGATGTACCGAGTGTCATTAAACTGTTATTATAATATAGATCGTATATTTGTTATAATGAAAAACGTTTTAATGTTCTCCGTATATTTAATATGGTATATTTTGTGACATTTTTTACTAATCACATCCTAAATATAAAATCTGGGCTTGCGCGGCGGATATAGCAATATTCGGTATTATACGAAAGCTAGGAACATGCACTATTCGACGAAAACTCAAGAAACGACATTACGTGTAGTTATCTGCGGCTAAAATTAGAATTTACGTAGTGGAAAAGCGACATAGGCCCACCGCACTTGACTTTCTATCCCAATACGCATGAACATAAAAAATAAATTGCGAACTTCCTTTAAGGCAATATTGACTATTTTTCCACTGTATTACATCTAAAGAAGGTTTAGATATTGTCTAAACGGTAGCAGATGGGGAACATTTATATCAAACACATAATTTTTATCGAGCAACGATTTAGTTTTAATATTTCTATGAATTGCACCGTAATGTGAAGTAATGGAAAAATCAATCAAATTGGGAAGCCTCTATAGGCGCATCATGGACTATTATGAAATCTCGATTCCGAGTAGAGCCTGCATGGTTAAAAAAAGCTTGTCTTAAATCTGCCGAATGTAATTTTTATCTCAATGGTAACATAAATTCGTTTAAGGGGGTACTGAAAAGCCCCATGCACTATGGAGCTGTTTCTCATTAATCACATGCAGCCAGACTTAATGTTGGTGTCGAGGACCAATAGAGTGGCCCGCAAGAAGTCCTGATCTGACTCCCTGTGAATATAGGTGTTGATCCTCTCTTAAAACATTGGATTTCAAAAGCAATCATCGATATGCCGTCTTGGACAAGGTGTGGCGATTGACAATATATTGAGACTATAAAACATTTTAGGAAGAGGATTCAACTGTGCCGTAATTCAGAAGGTGCTGGGGTGTTTGAATAAACTTTTTGACTAAATTTCTCTATTGTCAATCAAAATGTGAAGACCATTAACCTAATTGTTTAAATTTTTTCTTTATTTTGACGTGACTTTGCGTTTTTGTCATTGTCATATTAAAAAATCACACCATTGGCATTTCATCAGGTGAGAATTATGGTTCTTAATCGCACCTGACGCGCGAATTAAGAAAGAATGCGATTCTCTGCGGAATCTTTTTGAACGGTGAAAAGTTTCCTATAAAAGCAATAAAATAGCTCACTATAGAAACAAAAAAAGTAGAAGTCGTTCAATCTCAGAGTGAAAATTGTTAAGTGTCTTTGCGATGACAATGAAAAATGTGATCTCGTTTTAGAAGTAAAAACAGCCAATGTCATGCAGAAATAATAAGTCATAGGAAATTACAATTTATTAATGAAATTATCTTAAATATAACGACCATTTAAAGTTTCATAATATTTAAGATAATTTAAAATTTTACAACAAAGTTATACATTTTACAGATTAAATTAAAATACTTTCCAAACCCACGGGCACCCTTCACTTTTATCTAAGAAAAACATTTTGAAGGCTACACTTTTTTTGAATATGTAAGCGCTGTTGTATTTGAGTATTTGATCAGTAACAGATCATTGGGGAGCTCACACACTTTCTAACCGGTTGAAAAGTCTGATGATTTACTTTTCTTTTCCTCTGATGTCTCTTGTATTCGATGATGCATTCCTTTCTTCTCCATTCTTCTGTTGCTGGGCATTTGAATATCAGATGCTCACTATTTTCTATTTTTTTTCTCCGCACAATCTGCATGACTCCTCTTCCTCTAATCCGATTCTCTTTTTTATAGCATCTAAGCTGCAGACTATGATCTGAGAGGAATCTTCTAAGCTTGATGGTATCTGCTTTATTGTGCTCTCTTATCCAGCTTTTCCCCTCTGGGTATACATTCTTGGCCTTTTCGTACTTGATGTCCTTTTTCTTTATACATCCCCAGATTCGAGCTTTACTGGTCTGAAAGGAGTGCCCTGTCTCTGTTTGTTTAAGTTTTCTGGCTTCATCTGCTGTAGCATCTACCCATTCATTTCCCGTCACCCCACAGTGGCTAGGGAACCATACGCAAGTTATGCTTCTGTCTTCTTAATTGACTTTGTTCAACAGTTCGAAGCACTTGTTGATATCTTCATTATCTTCTTTGTAGTTGAATTTTTGAGTCTCATTGGGCATGACTTGTCTATGATGATTGCTGCTTTCTTCCATTCTTTACTCTCTAGCCAGCTAAGTGCTATAGCAATGGCTTTCATTTCACATTGGAACGATGAACAGTATTTCCCTCCATGGGCTTTGATTTCCTCTACTTTTGTGGGATTCATAGCGTCTCCTGTCGTGATGACTACTCCTGCTCCTCCATCTTTGTTGCTGGTCACTGATCACTCTTCGCCAAACACATGCTTTAAAGCAGTGTTTAATTGGTAGACTAAAAAGTGAATAAGGCCTGAACGTCCGCCGACAGGTCGGAACTTTCCCCAGTGGGACGCGTACCACGCTGGATTGCATGGCTCACCCAGTTTAGCCTCGCGGAAAAGTTGTGCGGGACTGCAGCACTTGTAGCGGATATAAGAAATCCGCCCGGGTGCGCTTGTAGCGTCAGGGCTACGGCAGTTACTGCAATGCCCGTAGTGGGTACCCATACCTGTGCAGCCTATCTACACCATGAAGATGCATACAATAAAGATGCCAATTAATGATCGAGACTATAATTCCGGTGCCATCGCCAATTATACCTTCTATGGAGGTATTTAGGCGCAACCCCATAGGGCAGTCAAGAAGACCCTGTAAACATCAGTTTAATCTTGGGCAGTTGAACTTAACTCATTTAAAAATAAAGATGCGCAAATGCCCTCGGTCTGCTGCCCCCTTGGTAGCTGTTGCCAGTCCCAGTCCCGTCCATGTGCCGATGTCGTTGGTCGTTCTCTTCTACTCCGGTCTTTGATCTTGCCTTGAATCAGCCAGCCGTTTGTCCATACAGTATTCCGCATCATGTGCCCAAATAGTCGCATGCTCCATTTTGTCATACTTCCTCTTAAAACCATTCCGCTCGGAATTGTTTTAGCACCCATTGCTTGATTCTGCGTTCTGTCCATGGAACTCCGAGGACCCTACTACCACTACAGCTTCTCTAACGCATCGACCCGCTTCTCGCATTGACCATGATTCACAGTCATAGGATGCTATGGGAAAAGCAATAGCCCGGAGCAGGTCAATCTTCAGACTATCTCAAGTTTCTGAACTCACGCGTGCCAGTGTCAACAAAATTTTTGTTTCTTACATGTAGGACAGTATTAGGGATGATGTGATCTTCGATTCGTTTCTGTGGGACATTCTAACGTAAGTGGACTGTAGTAACAAATTTTAATCGCAGCTGCTTAGTGAGCAACGACGGACACACTTTTTTCCTGGCTACATGTCAACTAACCGGGTCATGGTTGGGATCCAGCGCGTCCACCAGGGTTTTCAAATGATCGTCGGCGACCAACCTCTGTTGAACGGCCAGACTGTGGCACATGGCTAGAAGGGCTCTAGCTGACAATATTTGGGTGCAGTGGTGGGCGCAGGTCTTCTGTCGGACACTCGGTGTGCACCGCGTACGAAAGGTGAGAGTACGGCGTTGCATGGTGATGCCATTGTGGAGAACGTTGACCAGCACACCGGGATCCAGCTCAAATAGGTGCTCCAGAACTGTCTTCTGAGATACCTGAAATAACACAGACATAGTAAGAGATCTCAATCAAAATATTTAACATCAAATGAACATGACATTTAAAGTTTAAAGTACAGATACCACGCATTAATATCTAAATAAATTCTTTAAGTCCATTAGTTAGTCAATATATGCCCCCTCTGGCTAGGATCACTGCTTTGCATCGTTTCTGAATAGACATAACAAGATTCTTGATCTTCCATAGGGAAATATACAGGCTTGTTGTATCGCAACTTGAAATTAGGCATCGTTTTGGAGCATTGGGTTCATTTTCATGGTCATGATTTTCATATAATTCCAGAAATGTTCAAATCAATTTAGGTCGGAAAACTAGATAAGACTACAAAATGTTGTTATCTTTGGTTAACCGTGCAATTTGAGGCATTGCATCTTTACTAGAAAAGTTGTTTGGTCTACGTTGAAAAATAGCAGCAAGTATAGGGTCGAGTCAAACGGCGTAGTACAGCTGATTATTGACCCTTTCCCTTGACCCCTGTCGTTCAAATTGAAGACAACAGGTCCATTTTGCTGGCCGCAGTCTATGGTGGCCAATATCATACAGTAACGCTGTCTCCACCACAGCGGTCTCTTTCCACGATGTTGGCTTAGTTGAAACGCTGGCTGTTGTCCTTTCTTTAGCGCCAGTTTCGAAAGCATGCTAATCTACGGATATTAAACTTGGACTCTGACTAAATATTAAAATAAGCTGCTATACACCCGTCTACTTTCGGTATACCAAAACTAGCGGTTGAATGCAACACTTTACCAATAAAGAACTATACGGAAGCCCCCCCCCTAGAGTGACAGACATTTATTAGGACTCGCCGACTGCGCATCGCAGGACACTGTTTCAGACGTGCAGACAAAACCCGCTAGTGATCACTCAATTGTGGAAACCTCAAAGTGGCAACCGAAAAGCTCACAAGCTCTCTAAAATTGTAGAGTTATGAAATGTAGAACTAATTTCACAGAATTTGGTATTGTTTACCACAAAGTGTGATTTTATTCACGAGAGATTAAATTTACCGGACGTATTTTACTATACGTGAAACGATGAATTTCATCCGCTTGAATTTCCTTTGAAAAGAATAAAAGGACGTTAAAAAATTTATTAACAGTTAAAAAACGGCATAAGTGCCTGTTTAAAACTAATTAAACCAAGTTCTATTTATTTATCCTCACTATCTTCTTATTCTTTTCTTCAATCCAACTTTTTAAAGTACGTCACTGAACTGTTTCCTGGTATAAGATAAACAAAATTTTCTTCATTTGTATCACCATATATAAACTCTTCATCATTTATTTTCTCTGTCTAAAATGTCGTCAGCAATAAAATCCAACATGTCATCAAACGCTACGTCCATTGTAACAAATGAATCAACACCGACAAATGCAGAGATTTATCTATTCTCAATCACTCAATGAACTGTATTAAAAGATAACTGATCAGCTGAGCCTTTCATATACATTAATCAATGTCTTAAGCGTCGTAGCCGTGATTCTGTAGAGCAAATATTACACGGTGGTATTTCACACGCGCGAATCAAAAGTACCAGCAAAATCGGTGAAATCGCATCATCAAATCAATTTATCTGGGAAACTAAATCACATTCAGTTCAGCCGTTTTATCAGCAATTTTAATATAAGTGAACTCTTACAAGGAGTGCCTGGCAACCGAATTTCCTAATACTGTGCTAACTATTATGACCCTCTTTCCTTTGTGTATTCTCTGTATTTGCTCACACTCTGTGCGCATCCTCAATAGCCCTATAATAGTCAGCTCCTCAGGATACAAACGAGTAGCCCATCAGCAGAGTGCGCAAAGTTTTTTTGTATCCTGTTTGGATAAAGAATGAATTTGAAGCACAAAGTCAATTCTATCTTCGCCAATTCGGAAACGCTGAGGGGAAGTTGAAAATTGATTTTCTCCTTAGAAACCCGCGGTTATGGGTTACGTTTCCGTTGGCAAAAATTAAATTGGTCAACTTCGTGAAATAAAAATAACATTGCAGCCAGTGCCACATCTACAAGTGACAAGAGACTTGCTTGAATATTATGGATTTCCGCTACACATGATTTTAATTATGTTTTTTCTTTACGCGAGCGGATTTTGCCAACTGTAAATAGAACAGCGGCGATTTGCGTTAGAAAATTTGCAATTGCTCTGTAACCTTTTGGCAGACCTGAATAATATTTAGTTTGATGGAAAGAATACATTTTGAATGTTTAGAGTATCGGTCTTTGATTGGAAGCATATAAATTTTCCTAAAGAAATCAGCATCATAAACATCGTGTGTTTTCACATACAGTTTTTACTTTTTGATATTCTAAAATAAGTGAGACATAATCAATTTCCATTTGCATTATATATACATATTCATATACGCCATCACATGTTCGACGTTCTCTTCTTCCTCTTCGCATCTGCGGCACCACGTTGCGCCCGTATCCGGATTGTGTTCGAGGTCTTCCAAAAATTCTGACCATTTCGATACCTTGGCCTCGCGGATGTCCTGGTTGGTTTGGCGGCAGGTTCGAGCCACTCTTCCCGATGAGAGCTGATTTGACGTCGGAGCCGGTTTATCTTTTTGATGGAGGCTCTGATGGTCGGAGTCATACAGGGCCGAGGGTTCTTACCGCGTTTGGCTTTCCATACAGTTGCGTAGCCGGCGTTGGTGAGAGTATGGTTGAACCGTTCGACCCTGGCTTTCAGAGAGAGAGGCTCGTCCGTTGTGGGGAGGTCTTAAATTTCCTGCTCCACCATGTTGGTGAAGACCGACCATTGAACATTCTTGCTGTTCCAGCGGGGAGGGGGGTTGACGACGCTTCTTGTGGAGATAGTGCGCTGCTGCTGCTGATGATAATGATCATGATGTTGATAACGATAATGATAATGATGATGACGATGATATGGATAATGATGCTGATTAAAATGATGTTAATGACGATGTTGCTGATGATGATAATGATGATAATAATAATGATGACGATGATGAAATTCCTGTGCACAGATTTGCAACAACAAAGCGCTCTACCGTGCTGGTACGCGTCCACAAAGATGATGCAAACCATCTGAAAGAACATGTATTGAAGTATAACGGACGCCAGTCCTCCAACGCACAACTGACTTACCTCGTTTTGGTGGAAAGAGTAACCACTTGAGTGGTCATCCTGTTGTAAAAGAGAGAAGGACGTTGTAACAGCTGCATACATCGGGTTTCTGGCAGGACACAGTTATGATTAATTGATCGAAATGTACATTATTATATAAATTTTACTGCATTCCAGTTGGGTGTTAAGTTGCATCCTATTCATCATCGACATGGTCGGCTATGTCCTCATCAATCTGGTCTCCATGACTGTCATTTACAATTACGTCATTCACTGTGAACTGCTCATGTTCTACACAAATTCTGTCTGCGAAAAACTACAAATGCGTTCCATAAAACTAAAAGTTGCTTCCAAGGTAAGTACATCGAAAGAATGGAATTGTTATTATTAATTGTGATCTTTCTAAATTTTTTTATCAGTGATATACTATAAGTTACGAACTGTTTATGTTCGCTGTTGTTTCGACAGGGAATGGAAAATAAAACTTCAAAAGTTTTAGTGTTAGTGTTAGTTTTGGTTCTGTGGTATGAACATTATCGTTTAAACCAAAAGTGACCTCAAGAAAAGTTTTAATCCCAGGGATTTAGTGTTAAGCATACAAGTTTACTATGTTGATCCATTAAACACCATGTTTTTACCGCTACAGCTAATATAAAACCAGAATCGGATTGGCAATGCGTACCATGGTAAAGGTTGACAAGATCTGGCAAGCCAGAAGCAGCTGCTTGAAAGTCAAGGCAAACTTATGAAAGCACTGGGTAATTCATCCTATATACTGTATGGCGGCGAAGGTTGGACCCTTGATCAGAAGATGAGTAGAATGACATCATCAGCGTTTGAAATCAAATGCTACTGAAAGCTGCACCAGATAAGATAGCGTGAACCAAGGCAAAGTTGAGGAACTAGACCAAGAGGCCAGCCAATGAGAAACTGTGTTGATGATCTTACAGAATGGAGTGAACACACAGTCTCAGAGAACTGAGCCACAGAACTGAATTCAGACACAATTGGAGACCTGATATGTATCGATGGCTAAGGTTGATGATCATGCCTCTTCACAAGACAATTTTATATACGTACTCATCTCCCAATTTTAGGACATTCTAAACATCAAATCATCTCTTCGAGAAATGAACAAAGTCCTCGGTGTAATGACTGCTGTCCTTCTTACCGTCTTTGCCGAAATGCTATGCATTGGTAAGTTTCATTTGAATAGTCAATTTTTGTTAGAATTTCTACTCCTTTCCTCGCTATCTCCACTGGATTTTTTAACTCTTCTGTCGGGATTCGTGTGTGGAGTCTTTGGAACTATGTATATGTGCAAGATCGAATAACAAAGCTCTTTCAGACGAGGATGTCCAGTTTCTTCACATTTAATTCTGTTGGTGAGAAGCTTCCAAATAGGTCGGGGAAAGCGACTGGAGAAGAGAGTAATTAGGAATTAGAGTCAAATTACGAGGGAATATTAAAACACGATTAATTAATTAAACACCTTTAAAGTGAAAGAGGCTCTATCATTCGCCAACGATTTATTAGGAGAAGGGCTCTCTCTTTAATGTGAACCGCCAAGGCAAACAGACCGTCAGATAGTGACACAATGGAGAATTGCTTCATAGTTCCTGGGCACGAGCATTCCCGAAGATGGGAATGGACAGCACCAGGTCCTTTCTTGTGCTCCTTGACTAGCTCAGCCAGGTGTCCTTTGGTGCGTCAATGCAGGTCGAACTTGGGTCAACCAAACACGTAAATTTTTAGACGACACCAGCCTTCAAAGGGAGTCGAGTCCTTGTTAGAGAAATAATTCCTCACCTTCACTGATTTGAAGCATATCTTCAGGTTCGTAGATCGTGACCATCGTTTCAAGCGCCTGTCAAGGTGGATCGAAGGAAGACCAAGAAAATGAAGGGTAAATAAAGAGGAACCAGAAAGAGGGCGATTCTGCGAAAAAGGTGAAAAATCAAATTTTAGGTTAAAAATCTGGAGATGTGCGAATGGAGGAGGCGAATGGAGGAGTGTTTTAAGAAACTAATTAAATCAATGTTGAAAATGATAAAAATAATGTAAGTTTCTAGAATCATACATCACACCAGAAGAGGACAGAGATGAAGAGTATACTGAAGATTGCAGAGAATGCCACAATTAACCTGGCAGAAGTGTAGAAATCAAAGGACCACAGCAATTGAGTTTGAAAGTAAAGCTTGAGAAAGCTCTGATGGTGTGGAGCTTTGCTTTGCACGGATGTGAAAGTTGTGGACATTAGGGCAGAAAGACAGAAGGTTGGCAATATATATTTGAATCGTGGCTGTGGAGAAGAGTGCTGAGAGTGAACTGACAAGAGAGGAAGACAAATGAATGGATTATGAATACTATATTATAGGAGTTCCAGAAGAGGAAGAATTGGTGGAGATGGTGAAGAAAAGGAATTGAAAAAGTATGGGTGTCATCATCAGAAGTGACTTAAAGGCCAGTGAACAAATCGACAAAGCTACCTCGAAAGCTAATCAAATGCTCAACATCTTGAAAAATACCTTCGTTTCGAGAGAAGTAAGCCTCTGGAAGAACCTGTTCACCACGTACATCCGCCCCTACTTGGAGTACGGCGTCGTGCAATGGTGTCCCTATCTGAAGAAGGACATAAACAAAATCGAGAAAGTACAACGGCGGGACACTAAAACTCCCTACAAACTGCACAACTTGTCGTACGAGGATAGCTCCAAAAAGCTTAATCTGCTGTCGCCAGCCAATCGCCGTACCCGTGGTGACCTCATCCAGCACTTCAAGTTTGAAGCCGGAATCGACTCAATAGACTGGCATGCGCCTCCTATACGCGGAGCAACCCACGAGGACGCCAGACTCGTGCCCAACTGCGCACAGAACTCGTGCGCAATTGTGTGCAACGACGCAACTCTTTCAACAACCGCATCTGCAAGCCTTGGAACCAGTTGCCTGACGATGTGGTCCGGGCCTCGTCCACAAAACAATTCAAAGCCAAGTTGGACGCCTTCTGCTACAGCTCTCACTGAGAGTTTCATTTTGATTACTTTGTTATCACTTTGCAGAAATAAATTTATTCTTCTTATTATTATTATGATCATTGGAAGAGAAGAGGTGACAGTTTGGTCTTGGCTGCAGTGGAGGGAGAGGTGTTCGCTAAAGGAAGGAGAGGACGGAGGAGATTTGAATGAATGGATAACCTGAAAAATTGAAGAGAAGGAATGAACAATTCGAGGAAAATACACTAAATGATATGCAAATACAATAGTTTAATGTAAAAAACGTTGTATTTTTATTTCAGGATGTATAGTGCTTCTGAAGCAATTGCATCTAAGACCTATTGTGACAGCCTACAGAGTATTCTTCCCGCTGCATTTAATTCCCATCTTCCTTTTCCCATTAATCCAAGTGAGTCTGATTTTAGATCTTCCTCTACTGTATACAGTATCCTTGAAATGACTTATTGTATAGCTTTCGGAAACTGTGCCCGAATACATTAAGTGACGAGGTGGTAAAGAGTAAATGAGTTTCTATGAAGTCTTTTAATAATTATCTGAACTCAAAGCAAATTTAAACTTTAGAAACAGAAGAAATTATAACATTTAACTGTACTAATGAGCTTATTCAGAGGATTAATTTGATAAAACAAAAGTTTTTACATACAGTATACTGTACATAGATGAGAACGAAACTACAACAGGATGTCTGTACAGTGTAAGCAAACCGTACACAATACCTAACACTTTTGTACTTTATACTGTTTGTAATTCAGGTTATATACAGTACAGTATACACACATAAAACTACTGTACATATCTATGCACTTTGGTGGATAAAGAATCAACAGCATGGCGAAACTTCACTATCTGATTATATCAGTCAAGTTTGCTATTATTGATTTTTGAGTCACCGCTTTCTGGCCGGCGAGCAATTGGAATGCGCTTAAATGCGGTAAATCGTTTAGAAAGATATAAGCACGCCAAGAGTTCTTGAGAGCAGCCTAAAGAAGCAACCTTTAAAGAAAAGACTTTCAATTAATTATTAGTTATCGAACAGAAGAATAGGCTTTCGGCAAGAAAGTTGTAAACAAAATCAGAGTGTTCGATTACCGGTGCTATCGAATAATTCTAAAGATCAGCTGGACAGAACAGATAACGAACGAAAGGGAATTACAAATGATGGGAACGCAGGAAATTCTACGTAGTAAAAACCTAAAAGATAGAAAACCACTATTTGCAGGTCATGTACTGAGAGGTTCAAGCGGGAGTTTGCTAAACCATCGATGGAGAGAGAGATATACAACTTATATACAGTATATTGCATAAGGAAAGGCAGAGAAGAGTCTGGGGTGACGACGTGAAAGAATAGAGCGGAAAAACATCTATAGGAGAAGCGAAGAGAACAGTCAATATCAGAGAAACTTGCTGGCGTGGAATTGTTGCCAACCTTCGAATCGGAGACGCCACCACATGATGATGATGAAACACGTCTCTGTAGCAGATGATTACGGATTTGTTTGACTTGGAAATATGACATTGGGAGAAACCCACCAGGTCGTACAGTGCCAACTGATAGACGAAGCAATCGATTACTTGAAAGATTTGCTAAACTGAATGAAATGGCAAAAGGCCTAATGGCCTCTGTTTTAACGAAAAATTAAAATGCTCTTCCTACTCTCTTGAAAATGTTACTGGCCAACAATCCCGAACATATTTCAGGCTGCCAGAGTGAACAAACACGGTGAAATGTTTCACACATACGCGCTGGAGATGCGCACCTTCGGATATCGGAAAGCCTCTGGGGAAGAGTTGGACTCCTTCCTCCTGTTCAACATGGCAAACCACCTAAAGGTATGTGATGTACAGTAGTACTGTAGTCTTTATTTAGTCTTAAACACAAATTACGCATGTTATACATGTGCACATATTTCAAAGTCAAAAGAAAAACCAGTCAGTCAACTCGTTTAGAAGATCACGTCGTGCTTCTTTTTCACTTCGTGACATCCCAAGATTTCCCTACGTTTAACTGGATGTCGTTGATTCCACCTAAACAGCTTACCACAACCGATATCACCGTCGCACTTCATTCAGGATTTAGAATCTTCATCTCCACCACCAGACGCTCGTACTTTTCTCTTTTGTTTTCTCCTTTTCTT
>JAUYWV010112350.1:0-12409 GCA_032274565.1 Nematoplana nigrocapitula
CTCATCGATCGGAAACGTGTTCGTGCGCATGGGGGGGGTTGGTGACTCATCGGTCGGAAACGTGTTCGTGCGCATGGGGGGGGTGGTGACTCATCGGTCGGAAACGTGTTCGTCGCATGGGGGGGTTCGTCACGCATGCCTGGTGATCCAGAGCGTAGCTATAGTATACTACTCACCGATCGCGACCCATCTGTCCACATCACTACTGTGAACCTCCCTATTTGCGACAAACTATATGAAGCGTTCTTTCTTTCTTCACTCTGTCATCCATAATCTGGTGTGTCCAGGAACGGAAAGATTCTACTAGCTTCCCAACATTCCCAAGGAGCATAGGGAAAGCTCACAAGGAGTTCTTCTCTCTTCCCGAAATCTGTTGAATTAGGCATTTCAGCGTTCCTGTCTCCTCTTTTTATGCCCTTGAGATTTGCCTCGTGGAAACGCAACTCGGATTGCGTTGTAGTCACATAAGATTAAAATTTGTCAAGCTAAATTGAGACAGTACGAAAAAATAGTAGATGAAAATCAAGCATAAGAACAACTTCAGGCCAGAAAAACAGGGCCTTGGTGGTCTTTGATGGTGGACGGCTATGGCATGAAAGGTCACCTGCTCAGTGCACTAATATTTCCGTGTGATATGTGCAGAATAAGATAACTTGTTTGCGCATCAATAGCGAGGTCAATGGATTCGGATGACTTGAATGAATGTGTAAAATATTCTTTAATGTACATTGTTTGACTCATATATCATGTAGCAATAGATTTCAAAATAAATGACATATTTTGATGATGACATGAGGAGGATTGGAGTACGTTTGGCATATGTAATATGCAATATATTCTCTGACCTATGAGTATACTGCACGTACGTGCCTAGAGTAAACACTGGTGTAGTAGTCAGTAACCAGAGAGCCCACAACTCAGCAGCAGAACCAATACAACGGGTGTATGGAGGGCGGTGGATCGTTGCGACAGAGAGGGTAGGGTCGGTGTGCGGTGCGTGCATACAGCTGGAAAAACACGGTCTAGACTCGCTAACTCTTCTTTCACTGCTCATCTTGTAGCAGGACAGTATACAGAATCAGTGAGGTGACTATAGGGTAGAGGATCGCTGTTGTAGAGTGTGAAGAAACAGAGCTCTGCGGCGGATGACCAGAGAAGAGACAACTACTAACTGAATGGAATTCTGACACGAGAGTTAAGCCAACACAACACCATCAGCCGGCGGGCCTATTCCGACTAGCTGAGACGCTGATTGCGCGACTCAGGAGCGGGCACTGTAGGGTGTTAGCAACGTACCGGGCCCGTATAGACCCGGATTCGAATCCACTTGGTCCGCACTCTGGAGAGGATGAGCAGACCCTGGAGCATTGGCTCCAGGTATGCCCTGCTCACCTAAACCCACGGTTGCACGCGTTCGGGGCGGTGTGCCCCGCCTTTGTCTGTGCTGCCGTACCTGCGGGAGCTCCACCTCCTCTGACGGGGTGCCGCCTGATCCCATCCCATCAGCATCAAAATATATACCCCAATCATGTATCTTGCTATTGACTAGAAAAAAATTAAAACCAGCAGGTTGTAAAATATGCATAAGCGAGTCAAACTCACCAAAAAGAGCAAGACGATCTGTATACAGTGGAAACAGACAGAAATCAAGTCAACAGTTAACTTATACGCGCTAAAAAGTGGCGCTCAAATAATAGTTTGAAAAAAAAACAAATATCAAGCATATTTAGAGAACGAGAAAAACTTAGAATTAAATAATATTCAGTTCTATTTACACAAAACTGTAAGCTCTGAAACTATCCTATTCTCGTGGAGCAGTTGTGTCAATATGCAGGACAATTTCATATGTTGCAGGGTACGACACCATAGCTAGAGATATCCATAAGACTCTCGTCAAGTGCTGAATTCCACTGGTCCTTCACACTGTCATGTGAAGATAAGTGGGGAGGCTTTCAGAAGTTCCGGTTTAGGTCATAACTAACATTGAACAGATTGAACACGTAGGTCCTACAGCCTACAGTAATCAACCAAAGCCACAATAAAAAATAATTGCAATAAAACCAAGGTTTCAGTCTAAAACCACAAATCATTCTGGAACCTAAAAGGGTGAAAACCTTGAAAAAGAGCGGATATCTTGCATAAGTGTTACAGCAGGGTGATTTCTGAATCAATCGACAATTGACGCCAACACTCATCAAATCAATCGATAAGAATTGATAAAACCCCAGAGGTCCCTAAAAACACGTTCCTTCCCCTATAATCTAAGTGTATAAATCACCGATAACAGACAATTATATGCGCAATATTCAAGTGTAACTATGAATACGGATGTTTTGAAGCCCGTCCATCTATTGATCAAAGTGTAATAGTGAAAATAGCTAAAAGAATCTACATGGCATGGCATTTTAATAAAAGTAAATAATTTTTAGAATTAATAGCGACGTCAAAAGCT
Source organism: Nematoplana nigrocapitula (assembly GCA_032274565.1). Classification (NCBI taxonomy): domain Eukaryota; kingdom Metazoa; phylum Platyhelminthes; order Proseriata; family Nematoplanidae; genus Nematoplana; species Nematoplana nigrocapitula. The sequence goes on from JAUYWV010112350.1 coordinate 2,453, forward strand.
GTATACGGTTTCTGCCCAGGTTGTAGCTGAATAATTATAGCCCCGTATTCCAAATAACGAGTAGCAGTATAAGAAAATTTAAAGACCAATATCGACTACGTAGAATGCAGTTTTTTAACACAATCAATCAATAGAAAGCAATGCCTCTGCCTTCACTATCCCGCACTTCGTGAGTTTGATCGAATGCTACCTCAGTGCAGGATTAAATGATGAACTGTCTATAGATTTAACGCACAGTTTAACGGAGCGGTCAAATAAGTCGAAATTGAAGTTAATAAAAATTAAATAAAAGTATAAATGCCAGAATACAAGAGAAGCAGATATTAAATGAAAAAGAATATAGAGCAACACTACGGCAAATCTATGTACGTTCACTGTCACTCCGCATTCATCACTTTGGCATTTGCACATATATAATTAGTTTTGGTAAAATTGCAAATATTGCCGTATTCTTTTCTAAATGAAACTTCACCTGTCCATATTTCCATGGACAACATACTCGGTTTGATGGAAGCTTTCGAATGATACGGTAGCTCTTTACAATGTAACAAAAATTAGGCAATAAAGCAGTATTCAGAACATGGAATTCTACAAGAAAGGTTATTAGTGGTAGGTGGCTTGAATGAGTGACAAAATGGGCATGAATGCAGCAAACAAAACTGAATGTCAGAACAGACTATATGTAGAAGAAAAGCAATGAGGGACAAATACACGAATATAATATAAAGCTTACCGAAAAACTCTAAAATATAAGAAGCAGGATAGAGAATAGTCAGAGGAACATAACGTACAGCCAATCAATGTCCCAGATGGCGGTGGCAAGTTTATCTAGAAAACTACAGACCAACCGAGTTAAGATGCAAAAAGAGCGCCACTCAGGGAGATGAAAGAGGGACCAAGGGTGGACAGGCGACCCATAGCCAAACACTGAAGTAGTATATGGTAGGGTACGTGATGGGGAGACTCACCACATGAAGAAGAGCACGGTCGATGCGATAGATGTAGGAACCAAGGAGGAGAGAATATCTATTAAATCAAGGAGGGTTGAACGCAATACAACTGAAGTGAAGCAGTTTAAGTTTAAAGGAGGCAAATGATGGGTGAAGGGGGAGTGCTATTTGATGAAGTGCTAATGACAAGAGGGAAATGGAGGGGGAGACAGATGCAATGGGAGGGGAGAGGAACACTCCACCACGAGTGAGTGACTCAGTGAGAACATTGCCTAGAAGATTGGAGACATCCTACAGAGGAAAGGTGGTGAGATAAAAGAAGTGAAAAGAGGAGAAAGACAGCGAGAGGGAAAAGAGTCCGAGTGCAGATGGAGAGGAAGGGTGAACGCCATGGAGAGAGATGCGACAAGAGATCAGCAAAAAGTTCACAAGTGACGATGGAGGCAGGAGCAGCTGCAAAAAAGTAAAGAAAAAGCATAGGAGCTTGGAGAGGGAAGGGAGACATGAAATACAGAATTAGGATAAGGATGTCAAAGTGGAAGAGGGAGAACCCACAGGAGTGAGTGTGGTGAAAGAACTGAAGCTCAGATGTGAAGTTAGTGGATCGCGTTGAGACCGCAGTTGAACAGAAACTAAAACAGCGACTGCCATGGACAAGGCTAGACCACAGAGAGGAGGAAAAGTTAGACAAAGGATGCGGGATTCCCTGGGCAGTTCGACAAGGTAATGTGATATCAGCGGAAAAGGTGCTGGAGGAAGAACGGGATTTGGGTGGGCGGAAGGACACTGATGCTAGAAATATCGAAACTAGTTTACTGCGACCTACTTCGTTTCCCTGTCAAAATTGAATGTCGATGAATGAGTAAAGTCTCACTAAAAGAACAGTATAGGAAACTGGAACATCAATAAACGTTCTCCCGAAAAGTATATTCAAGATCTATAATTTTTATATTGGTAACACGTTCTTTCAGAAACATCATGGCTAACTTCATCAATTCGCTATTCGTATGAAATAAAGCATTTTTTATTTCCGGTCGAATTTATGATTATCGGTTTATAAAAGAAAATATTATTCAGCCTGATGGAAAAAATTACATCTATCAATTGTTAGCTGTTAGCAGATTTACGACAATATAAAATTACATTATTGGACAAGATCATGCAAGACCAAGAGAAAGAACCTGACGTTCTAAGAAACAACTGCTCACATAGTTCTCAACAATAAAAAGATTAGCTGCATGTTCGAAAATTCATTCTCTTTGGTAATATAGATCAGCTAATATACTTTTTTGAAAGCCAATTACTATCTATTGTATGTACCATGTCCTTCAGACTACGGACTTCCACAAATCTCTATCATTGCAGGTTTTCAACACATTTCGTGCAGTCAAGCTTTCCTTCCGTGACTCTGGTACTTGCACCTGCATCCATTTTCTAATACTTTCCATGCATATTAGAAGAGGTCGTCCCCTTCCCCTTTTTCTATCAATCATGCCTGTTGATATAATTTCTTCTAGTCCCTCTTTCCTCATAACATGGCCCAGGAATCCGAGGTGCTTTTTTCTTATTAATTTGATCAAATTTCTTTCTTCTCCTGCTCTATTTAGGACTTCTTCATTTGAAATGTGATCTATCCAGGATATTCTGAGTATTCTTCGCAAAAAAGATTTTTCAATGGATTCAAAGCCGACTTGCCATCTGTGATGATATCGTCCAACATTCACTTCCATTAGCTAGAATGGAGTAGACATAACAGCGTAGAATTCGTTTCATTGTTCCAATCGCCATCTTCCTATTTCTCAACAGGGGAGGATTAACCATGGGGCTATAGGGCCTAGGCCCCCGGCCCACAAAAACGAGCCATCCCTAAATCTTGATCAGTTTTAATTTTTAATTTTAAAAAATAATTAAAATTTTTGTTTATCATTTTTATTAAAAAGTCTTTTGCGCTCAATTTAAACAAACTTTATGATTTCAAATTTTTAATCTGTGTTCAACTCTTAGAATTTTGACAGTCATCTTGCGCTATGTGACTCCTGATGGTCCAGTGGAACGCTTTATCCAATTTCTTCCTATTGAGCGTCACACTGGAGAGGGACTGGCAAATGCGTTGTTAGTGTATCTGCTGGAGCAGTTGGGTATAGATATTGTTGATTGTCGTGGCCAATTTTATGATAACACTTCCAACATGAGCGGAATTTACAATGACATTCAAACTGTAATTCGCTAAAAGAACAGTTTAGCAGTTTATACTCCATGTGCAGCTGCCCATTCCTTGAATTTGGCTGGGAAATCAGCATTTGATTGTTGCTCTGTCGCCTTTTGTTTTTTTTACTTTGTGCAAAATCTGTTTGTGTTTTTTTCGGCGTCTACGCTAAGATGGAAAGTACTAACCGATGTGGCAATCTTCAGTAGTCAAGCCCCTCTCTACTATACTAGATGGTATGCTCATGCTGATGCTACTAAACTAAGGCATTATGTTCTGCAATAGTGAAAGATCGTTCAGCGTCCTCAAACGCGTGAAGAACTACCTTCGTTCAACAATTGGTCAGAACGAGATGACAAGTCTCTCTCTTCTCAGCATTGACTATTATAATATCATGGACACCCTTCCGATGGAGGAAATAATTTCAGATTTTGCAGCTTTGAAAGCACGCAAGATGTTCATTTAAGACTGATTTTCCTATCTGGAGAAGCTGCTTGCTGTGACTTACTTGACTTCACATATAGTACTTTTCTAAATCAACCCTGTTAATCCAGTTTTATGCTAGCTTTCATGTTAGTGTCATATTACTCGTATTTCTGTAAGTATTTCCATATATGTTATTTAGCAAAATAATTTTGTAATCTATTTTTGTCGCATAAATTTATTATTGTAATCTATGCCTTGCGTGTTTTGAGGAGAATGTCCTCAATGATACTGACTAATTTTCTGTATATACATCTTCAATAAGGTTTTTTATTGAAGGACCGTCGTGTTCAAGTTTAACTAGTAAACCTTTTTGTTCCATTATCGCAGATCAGACATTTGTCACCTTTTTTCCAGTAGGCGACCTGGTCGGGCTACGGTTCCAAATAGTTCAACCATAAGGTTGAATTCCCTTCTTTTGCTTTGTGCAGTGAATCCCATTGTTTAATTACGTTTATTATTATTATTATTTTCTTTTAATTTTTTTCGGCTGGGTAAAAAATTGGCCCTAAAATATTTTAGGCCGCCGGCCCTCATATGTCTTAATCCGCCGCTGTCAGCATTTGATCGTAATAACAACATCGATGGTTCAAAGAATTCTACGATATTATTTCATTAGCAAGAACTATTTTTTATGTATTATTAATTGATTATAATATTTTTTTTTTTTTAAATTCATTAAATGAGAAATATGACAATTATATACCTGGTGTCCCAAAAGTGTCCTAAACTAATTGCATATATCTCCGCAAATACTGCATTGATTCGGATAAAATTTAAATATCATTTGAAAGAGAACTTCTGTGATGTATGTTTTTAATGATAAAGCGCTATCTTTTAAATATAAATTTGAATTAGTCAATTAATTGAAATTTTAAATTATTTAATAAGTATTTTTAACGTTATTTATAAAATTGATGTTTAACCAAGTACAGTCGATTAAAATAATTGACTTTTATTTTGATAATATGAAATCACCCATTATCGCAGCCAGATCGGTACGTACACTCACGGGTAAAATAAATTGCGGAAAAATTGCAATTTCATTGCAATAATTACAATAATTGCAATTATGTCAATAAAATGTAATGAAATTGCAATTGCCAATTCTGTAATACACTTGTAAGTATTTATCGCTGGAAAGAAGGAATTAATTATATTTACGCCATCAAATAGTTTTACATCTATCCAAACACCATTATCTAGGCCTAATTTTAATATAGTATAAAATAACCATAAGCACTTGGTCTGAGCACCGTTCGTATTGATATGTTGATATTATTATTACAAATTTCAGTTTCATATATTTATAGTTAGGGGCTGTTCAAATATTACGTAACGCTGAGGGGGTGGGGTATTTGTTGAAGCGTTACGGTGCGTTATGGGGTGTTGGGTGTTCAGACACTTGTTAACGCTCTGAGAACAGTAAGTAAATCAGAGTACCCGACTGGCCAAGAGCCAATCAGAGAGTGACAAAGACATGAGCGACACTCCTCCACTAGAGCGCTCTAACCGATATAACAGTCACATGAATGGCACTCCTCCACTGGAGCGCTCTAATAATAGAACAAATACTATTGAACACGAAACACAACAGTTATATATGTTGAATTCAGAAAAAATCCTTTCATGTGGGGGGTGTTAGTGGTTACGTTACGTAACGCAGTGGGGGGGTCTCTTACAGCGTTGCGGTGCGTTATTGGGGGGGGGGGTGTTCATAATAGTGAAAAAGGCGTTACGTAATGCTTGAACAGCCCCTTAAGTCGTGAAGTCATCTCGAACACTAACTTAGTAATTAGAAAATTGATTATGGCTCAGCTATGATTTAAATGAATACGGCATATGCCGAATTTCGCTTCTGAGGTAGTTGTAGATCGATTAAAGCCGAAGCGATAAGGTTAAAAGAGTCTTAAACGAAACCTGTGGCACTCATACGAATTAAAATAAAAAATCATATAGTGCATGAACTGCCCAGTCATTCAAAGTGTGGGTTACCAAAATTTCAGCTCTCTCCGATTGATGGTCTAGTAGGAGATAGCGAACACATAGCAAGGCAGACAATTACTTTTGGGAAGCCCTCCATGTTATCACATTCCGAGGATTTTTTCGTTTCACATTTTTGCTTATAACAGATGACAGATATTGGCTTTACAATTAATTTTAATAATTAATCAAGAATAAATATTGAATAATATATATACGATATGCATTATAGATAGTTTTTCATTGAAATATAGTCAGTATTTATTTATAAATTGTTGTTTACATAATTTAAAGAGTCTGATGATAATATACTGAATGTCATTTTAGATACTACATTCCAAAGCACAATTCACACCCATAGAAGTTTCCCATTTACTACGACTTGTGGAGGAAGAATGGGAAGGCATTTTCGGGCCGCACACCAGTTACGCCACCCGCAGTAGATCATGGCACCGTATCACCGAGGAACTGAACTCCATTCAAATGAGACGCCCCCTCGGCTGGACTACGCGGACTGTGCAGGAGGTGCAGAAGAAGTGGAAAAATATGACCTATATGGCTCGCAAGATGCTGCCGAGGGTGCAGTCCTGTATCCAGGAGGGCCGACCACTCGTGGGTAAATTGCAAGAGTCCTATCGCATTTTGATGATCGCGGAATTCCGTCGGACCAATTCGGCCAATGCTATCGCCCAGCAGTATCCGAATAAGATTCTGATAGATGTTACCAAGGAGACTTTACTCCCCCCGGTGGACCAGGTCATAGAGGACAGTGTCGTGAAAATTGAAGACTCACCGCCAATGGACGAGACAATTTCGGAACAGCAGTTGATTCCCACGTGCAATTCCACTGGCCAACCGATGCCAATCAACGACATGTTTTCTGTCATCCCTTCTAGTTCCCCCTGTGTTGTTGGCGGTGTCGGTGGTACGGCTCCAATTGGTTCTCTATCTCATCCCAGTGAGATTTCTTCTCTAGGCATTCCTGTTTCCATCTTCAATCCCCATTTCAATAATATTGTTGACAACTCTTCCATCAGGTCGAACATTAGCCACCTGAGCAGTGATCCCAGTGTATACGCCACCAGCCGAGTCACCACAGAGCCGCAGGTTGGCCTGCTAAACCGCGACAATCCGGTTGAGTGTGCGGAAATGAGTGGCGCTATAGTGGGTGGTACTCTTCCAGAATTTCGACCCTCTGCAGCCAATATCCAGGCGGCACCGTTTTATACTCCTAATAATAAGCGCGAACCTGCTTCCCACAAGAACGACAATTTGGCGTGTTGTTCCCGGTTGCGCGACCCAGTTCTGTTGACTTTGGAACGGGAGAAGGCTGTGCTCAAGCGTGATATTCTGTCGCTGAAAAAAAGTCGGTTGGAAATCCGTCGTGATAAGGAGTTGCTCAAGTTGCAACGTCTTCGATTTCATTTTGTAGCTGAAAAACGTCGCGCAGGCAGAGCAGGTCCCCGTAAAACATCCCAGTCGAGAGAAACTATGCCCACTTTACCTGAACCGGAGCCATCTGCTATATGAAGTAACCTCTGTCCTGCTGTCTATGGCTTATATTGTACTATGCTTTTCCTATTCTTATACATTTTTTATCCATATAATCACATATAGTCAGTGAAATATAATGAGAAATAACAGTAGTTTGTGTAAGACATCGAGTCTATTTTTTAAGCACTATTTATCTCTGCAGGGTGACACGATAGTAAGGAAACATACAGAATGTAAAAAATGATTCATTATTATAGACTTATGCAATATTATGTAAGTCGAATCACAGTATGTGTCAAATCTCATATACACACAATCGCAGACAATTTTTTCCTATGGCGGCGCTAGTGGTTCAGTAAGGAAAAGCTCGAGCTCGTCAACTTTTACATTGTAGAGCAGAGCTTTTCGGTGTAAAAGGTGACGAGCTCAAGCTTTTCCCTACTGAAACCCTAGGGCCGCCATAATTCCCCAGTCAGTTTGAGACGGATGGAGCCTATAATTGACTGGCCTACTTATACGTCACTCAAGATGCTTTTAGGTGAGGCAAAGGCTGCCAAACTCAAGCTTCTTCACTCGGAGAAATATAAATCTGTTTCTAAATGTTAGATATTGTTAGTACACTTTTCAACGGGAGTTGCGTAAACAGTATCCAATTGAGTTCGCTTAAGTTAATTGGGTCACCGCAGTGCGGTAGCTGAGGTTGGGTCACAAAGAACAGTGCGGTAGCTGGGGCTGCATCAGAAACAACTGCGGTAGCTGGGGCTGGATCAGAAACAACTGTCCGATAGCTGGGGCTGGATCAGAAACAACTGTTCGATAGATGGGGCTGCATCAGAAACAACTGTGCGGTAGCTGGGGCTGGATCAGAAACAACTTCGATAGATGGGGCTGCATCAGAAACAACTGTCCGATAGCTGGGGCTGGATCAGAAACAACTGTGCGATAGCTGGGGCTGGATCAGAATCAACAATGCGGTATAGCCATATACTTTCCGTAGGTTTTTCATGGCCCACTGAGCTAGTTGATTTCTTCTTTCTCTTCTGCTTCTCCAAAGTAGTGTTCCTAACGCTTTATGCTTGTTTCCATTATTCTTCCTGTCTTGAGATCTTGATCAGTTCTGTCTTGTCTGGGGTGACTGTCAGGCCCCTGTAACCTGAGACGACTTTTAGACGTCCCAAAGTGGGTCTTTTTTACCGATAGCAAAACGGTTTTTTTTCGTCTCAAAACGGACCGTCTTTTTTGGTCTAATATTTATATAATATAAATGACATAAAATTTACAATCCAATATTAATGGTCACAAGATGGGCCAGACCATATTTACACCAAACATGGGCTGGCCCAGCATTTCCCCATACTTGACCCATATATTTTTTTTCATTATCATTCAATCGATTGTTGTATTATACGGTCATTAAACGCCAATAAAACTTCTTTATGCCAAAAATTATTAATAAAGTTGGCCTCCGTGTCAGCCCATTGGCCCGGTCTGGGCCCTGCGATCATTTCACGCCGGGATACTACATCCGCCGTCCTTCCTTTTCTAAAGCCACTTTGATTGTTGGATATCGTTTCTTCAATTCTTGGTCTGATTCTCTCTAATACTATATTTGATAGTACTATCCACTTAGAAGTGATGAAGAGGCTTCAAGCGAGACTGAAGATCATCCGCAGCATTACGGGACGCACATATGGGGGCGTCACGCGCTGACATCTTGCGCATATTGTTCAGGGCCTATGTCGAGCCAGTGGCCCTTTACTGTGCGTCGTCATATGGCTCACCATGGCCAGTGCGACCAATGAAGATCGTGTCTAGACAGAACAGAGGAATAAAGCAGAACGAATCATCACGGGGTGCACTTCATCGTCCCCAGGAAATGCTGTTTTAGCAGAAGCAGAGCTACAGCCCCTCACGGACCACGGTGACCGCGAAAGCGAGAACAGTCTTCTTCACTGAGAAAGTTTTGATGAGACCATCTCCTTAAAGAGGTGTGTACCAGGCACGTTCGGCCACGGCTGAAAGCGCATGGAGGAGGCGGGGCATTCATCGGGATATTGTAAAGACCGTATCGTCGAGCGCAGGACTTAAAGATCTGCATCGCGACCCAAACCATCCGTACTCCCAGCAGCCTCCCGCCCTATAGTCCGCAGCGGGAAACATCCACTGTAACCTTAACGACCCAATATGGAAGAACGACTCGGCAGAGATAAGAAGGATGGCATCCATGGCGTATCTTGACAACTTACCGGAAGCAGCCTCGACCATCCTGTGGCACGACGGCTCTGCGACAGAGTCAAATCGGAACGGGAGCGGCAGCGGAGTGTTCATCACCTATATGCAGACGGGTCATCGTCCTCACACTCATTCCCAGCCAGATCGGTCACCTTCTCCTATCGCGCGAAGATGATCGCCATCCTACACGCCCTCCAGATTCTTAAGAACAGCAAAAAAAACCATTGGGCCACATATAAGGATCTGCTCCGACTTGAGGTCTGCACTGGAGAAATTGAAGAACATGTAAAGCCAACCGAGAGACAGAAGGACAGAAGACGCCTGGAACGAGCTAGTGGCTCTGGCAGAAGATCGCCACATCACCGTCCTGACCAGTGGGTCCCTATATATAGCCACTGTGGGATCAAGGGCAACGAGAAAGTAGACATGTAGGCTCGCTATTACCTAAAGTCTTCTGAACCACAGCCTATAAGTCAGTGCTATTTTCTTGGATTGTCTTTGGTCTGTATATTTCTGGCTGATAAACAAGCACGAACGAACGAACGAACGAACGAATTGATCCAGTAGAGTATTGCCTTCGGATCGGCACTCTACAAGATGTGGAAAAAC
>JAUYWV010112361.1:0-12409 GCA_032274565.1 Nematoplana nigrocapitula
CTTCCAGAAACGCCCCCCAACTAACTGTGTCATACAGTAAGTGGATTGTATATCGACGTCATGCGTGTGTGTGTGCTCTCTTCCTTCTTATATTTTCTCATATACTCTGAAGGCTACACTAGTTACTACCTAGCGGTATAGCCTCTCATTATTGAAAAGTTATGTTGCGTTGAGAAATATGCTTCAAATTGAAAATGACCCCAAAGATTTGAAAATACCCCCTTTGGGGGCAAGTGGCCCCATTTGAGAATCACTGATATAGTGATAGTTCTGTTTAAATTTTATATTCGATTTCACTTTGGACGGTATATTGCATGTTTTAATAATTTAATAATTGATGTCTATGTAAAGTTCTCTTGGATTGGTTCGGAAATCTGTAGTAAAACTACTATACAGTCGCTTTGGAATTATGTTTACGTCAATATTCATATCCTCCACTCGTTGTATTTCGTCGTTTTGTTAATATTTTATTCAGTGTAAAACCTCCTTGAAGAATTTATGCTCAGAGTTGAGACTAGAAGGCGGATGATAATTTTGCATATTCATATACAGTATGTTTCTTTCACCAGACTACCGGTACTGGCTAGGTTTGGACATAGTACGCGCATCGCGTACACCTTACCTACAAATACAGTGAGTGAACGATGATGATCAAAATTTCCCAAAAACTGATGTCTTAGAATCTCCGGATATTCCTTACTCATTCCATCTTTAGCGCGCTAACACGCAATTGCCTTGTATATCCGCAGCACAGTCGAAAGCCGATATTCGACACTCTTCTGGTTTCGCTGATAAGACTGCATATAAAAACCGGCCGATTGTAAAGGCAGGCATGCGATTTGCTGGTGCTTATTATCATTCGAGGGTTTGGGAGTGACATTTAAAAACTGTTCTCCCTATAGAAAATGTAAATAGGGTGAATAAATTAGTTTCAATTATACATCATTTCATCGTTTCCTTTCCTGCACTCATGAAACATCTAGCCGCAGTAACTAATAGTATCATTGCTCTTATTTCCCAGTGTTCAATATAAAGAAGGGAAAAATCATTTCTATACAATCATAAAATTGATAGAATATTATTTGTACTCATTTTGAAATAATAAAAATATTATTTTAATCTTATATTGAACCTGTTTTTGTAATATTTTTTCTAATCAGTTTGAGGATAGTACGAGATCAACAGTTCAGATGAACAGTGTCATTCTTAACGATCGAAACAGGACGTACACATTTTCAAAAATTCTCTAATTCTTGCTCTGTTCTTTTTTGTTTTGGGGTTTTGAGTCAGCAATCATCCATAAACACTTGTTGTTGAATCTGAGGGAGGCCAGGCTATTTTGAGTTTTATGAATGCTTTCTGTTAATACGCAGGTCCCCTTTACAACTTGATCGAATTGGTACAATACCTACAGAGTAAAGATTCGATTCGATGATTCGATTGGATTTACAGTCCAATTTAAAAAAATACTCCAATGGTTTTTTTATTTTAAATAAGAGTACTTCATGTTTTCTCAGAAAAATTGCATTTTCGACAAGATATCCACCATCAGACCAGTTACGGGGGCTATTGCCCCAGTGATCAGCAGTCAGACGACTCTACCACTAGGCCACGGGATCGCTTGTCGAACATGCTGGTTGTGTCGTATTTTAATGATTTGCAGCTGTATGCACGTGTGGATACCCCTGCAGCTGCTGGTTTTGAGTCCACGAGGGGCAATAACAACAACAAAATTTCATTTTCGCTTCAAATACATATACCACATTTCGCTTTTATAAAGTTACGTTCTCTTCGACATATTGAAAAATGAGTTTGTTGTTAACTTATTTTTTATATTTTCTAATTGTTTTTTCTAAAGCGGTCTGTATATAGGTAAGAAAACGTTAAAAATCTGATACTACAATTGTTAGACAAGTTGAAATCGTTTATTTGTTTATTGACAAGCACTTCTTCCTCAATGTCAAATAAACACGTACTGTCGCAGTCGCATTGACAAAACCAAAACGGCGAAGTCGTTTCATAATTTGTAATTGATCGTGTGACGCTTTAGCCTGGAAAAATGTGATAAGCGTAAACGAATAAAGACATTTTTTTATTTAAATCTTTACAAATAAGTAAATGCAATGCATACATTGACCATGTTATTGCGAACTACAAATTTAATTATTTCAGGTTGATTTGCACTGTTACCATTTTTTTAAAGTTTATACCCATAAAAGAAGTTAGTTTTAATTAAACAGCCTTTAACTATTTTTTTAATGGCTGCTGCCACATTTGTATAAGACAGCGGCACTGGTGGTTTCAGAATGCACGAAGTTACAATTGTATTGATTTCCCAAAGGTCTTTCAGCTTAAGTGTGCAAAGTAAAAATATAAAGTTTATTGCTGACGAGCAACAGTTAAAATTCTTCACACGGATATCAACATCAAAGGTGAATTTATTTATCCGTCTGAGTAAATCAGGAACTATTTTTTTAAATATTTTGTTTATTGCTCTGCATAAAGCAGTTACGACTCTCCGATGTCATTTAGCCTCTGTGTAGCTTTATAATGTGTAGGTATACTGGGGATGCGAGCCAAAATGACAACAGGATCATTTTATTAATAGAATGAAGCAGAGAGAAATTAAAGAAATAACAATAAAAGTGTCTGTTGGCATAGCAACAACTGAAAGAGCGCGCGTTTCAATCAGCAGTAGCGGCAGTTTTCTCTGATTAATTGGCACCATATTTGGCGTTGTGTTCCTTGTGTGTCCGAGTCGTCGCCGCTTTCCTAAGTGTAGTTGGTTGGATGGGGTTGGATGGAAGGCGGAGGTTGACGAACGACGTCTGAATTGAATGGCGTCTGTGTCCCTCCTTCTCTCTCTGTCTCTCTGGCCTGACTCCCCAGATTGAAAAGAGGTCCCGAAGGAACTCTAAGGTTTTTAAAGCTTCTTTCTCAATTTGGAATGCATAGAAAACAACTCGGTTTAGAGGTCTGCCGTTGAAAATTGCGCCTCGTGGTAACCCCACCCCGACTACTCCTTCGCGGGTCATTGGATCACAATGCGTTTTTTTCTCTAACAAAAGTCAACTGAGATTGTAAAAAGTGTGGTTGCAATTACTCTACTTGACAAAAGAGGTCAAGAATCAAATAATCAGTTGTACTTTTTAATCCGAGCAAAGAAAGAAGGCTTAGATGTTGAAAGAATTGAAAATCTCAATATATAAATGCGAATTTTGTTTGTCTGTCGATATCTCTGGAATTCGGAAATAGTACTAAGCAAAATCTTACGTAAACGTCAAGAGTTCTAATATGTTCGACATAGGATGTTATTTTTTCAAAACTGTTTTGCGTTTTTTCGACACCCTAATTTGCATTTACACAAAGTTCTTATTGTATGCATTGATTTATGTCGCACATCACCTATCAAATTGACGGATGTATTACTTCATTTATCTACCGAAAATATATCAATTAAATTCATAATTTACAATAGGTTATTGCAGAAATTAGTAACAAGTCCAAGAAACCGTACCAGGCAAACAGTGTATACTTCAGTTTCAGTCTAGGGAGAGCGGAGACATTTCTCAAGTAAAGTTTCGCACAGAAAAGAATAACGAACGACGTTATGGTAAATATTTATTGCAACTAGTTTCGCCTATACCAGTAGGCGTTTTCAAGCAGATTCAAAAGTGTGTATATCGAGAAAATCATAACCAATTTAAACAAACAATGACACAAAACACAACGTTTAGAACAGTTTTGAGCGTATATATAGGAAGCCCCCACATTTGAAATCGTGGCTATTGAGAGGTGAATTGGATGCTTTGATTCTCTGACAGATGACTCAAAGTCTGAATTACAAGATTCCAGGATTCGAAACAATTTTGATGGAGGAAGGTTAGTACAACTTATACACTGTAAAAGGTGATTATTAACCCCGATCCTTGTGGCCAGGTGTATTTTAGTTTTTCCTATATATAGGAAATATCTGTATCCTCCAGACAACTGAATTTATAGACCATCCTAGCTTGAAAGATTTTTGGAGTAACATCTTTATTCGAAAATTAAGCAGATACCTCTATAAAAGGGAGTTTAATAAGATAGTGTTATTGTCATCGAAAGAGGGAGTATGGATTTCAGAAGCTTTAAGCTTAAGGATTAATTTGCCTAAAACTTGGTAAAAATGAAAGAGGGTTATACATTTTTCAAATTAAAATACTTTAGACGTATTATCTTGTTGAATAAAAGTGGGTCCAGTTTGAAGTGTGAAAGTTCTATTAACCAAGCACTGTATAATGCCCGTTTTACAGGGAAAGGGGGAATTAGAGAAAAGGTTTATCATAAAAAAGTTAAAGTTGATTTTCTGTAAACTTCAGAGGTGAAACTATTACTAGTATGAGAGATCTTCATATCAAGGAAAGAAATATCATTGTCCAATTCTCTTTATAAGTAAATTTAATAATAGGGCGCTGATCTTCAAAAAGTTTACAAAATCAGCAATATTGAAATTTGCATCCCCAGTAAGACAGAAGTCATTAACATATATATCCTATATAAAACAATGGTTTATGAGGAGCATTGTTTAACCAAATTTCTTCTTGATGAGCCATAAAGTGTTTTGTTTAACATAACGTCGTTCGTTATACTTCAGTTTGTTTTTGTGTTTGCAAACACATTGCCGAATCCATGGGATGGATTACAAGTAACTTTCGGAAAAGATGTTTGAAAAAATTAGAAATGCCCTAGATAGAGTAATTAAAATTCGTCAGAACGAGGGTCTCAGGAATAATCTTCAGAAGGCAGAATTAATCACTGAGGAGAAGGAGAATTTCTTAAGGGAGAATTCAAAATACGTCTGGTGGATTGATAAATACAAATAAACCAAATATTGTCCTAGTTTTGCAGTTGCTATCTGACGACGTTATTTGAGGTCTACGAGATGCCCCGTGGTCCTGGCTATAATGAAAAAGTATTTGGATGATGTGCAAGTCAAACCGGCGGCCAAGAACGCATTTATTTGAAAGTGACAATGGAATTCTTCTCGAATGTTCTACTTGGCAGCATACTTCCTCTTTCAGTACGTGAAAACATATTTACTATTGCTGGATTTCTGGATTATTATTCCTTGCACCGTTTAAGCCGTACTGGTGCTACTCACAGACTTCAATATATTTATCTATTTAACGTCTTTGGTGCTACTAGACTGTCTGCAAAATAATATTCCCGAGACAATTGTTCAGTCGATGAGTAGCCATAGTTCGATAATGTCGTTGCGCGAAAATATTACTGTGCCGGAGCGAATGAAAAGAGTTGTGTCCCAATGTTTGGCTGCTATACCAACTGCTGAATCTTGGGGGGAAACTGGTTCTTTTTCTGATATAACATCGGCTATAATATCTGCGGACTAAGGAAGTAAGCGAAAAACAAAATTTCGAAAAATCAAGGAAATCGTGGAGATTCGACGGACGGATTCATCCTCTGATTATATATTTAGTTTCTGTTCTATTTGTATGTTTCACGTTAAGCAAGTTTTGTTGTACTATAATTCGTTGTTTTCTGAAAATTAAAAATATCATCCTAGGATCATAAATTTGAATTTATCATCCTGTATTTCAATATTATCATCCGAATAAAACAGCAGTAAACATTTATAACAAGAAGAGATCTCCTCTTAATTTAATTTGATAGATACCTCTCCGTCCGTCTGTGGATAATAAACTCGAGAACTAGCCAACGGATTGCCATCTAAGCCCACTTTTGGTGCTAACCCCATTGGTAGCCTCATTCATCTCTTTGGAATTTGAATTCTGTAGTTGGCGATTGCTGCAATGCCACTGTAAATCAATATATTTCAACAGAATATGGCTGCTCTCAATGGCGAATTTGAATCTGGCAGATGCAATATGTTTTGTTTATGTTTGTCATGTTGATGGATGGTAGCGAGTAGCACTTTCTTATACATGACTGTTTTCCGCCCGTAGGGCATGTGAAGTTAATTAACTGGTCGTGTAAGGCCAGTTGTTCGCTGTCTTAAATGCCACGGATGACTGTTGGGGTCTATATATCAGAGTTAACGAGTAGAACTGTTTTGATGTCATTCATGAGTCCATTTTAGAAATATGTTCTGTCAACCTTATAGCTACTGATCACCGGTAAATTAGACCGTGGAAAAATCACTGTAGGAGTTAATCATATCTGGTAGGGAATCTATCCACTAATTTGAGAAGTCAAACAATGCAAACAGCTTATCTCCTAGAGCGATAAATATACATTGATGATAGAAAAAAAGAATGTGTTGTTTCTCTGCTTCTTTGACTATATACAATGGATGCCATCCCCGAAAATAAAGTGAACACTCCTCGAAAACCGTCCTTTGTAATATTGGGGCTTGTTTTAAGTTCATCTAATGGATTTATTTTATTGTTTGTCTTGCAATAATTTTACATTGTGTTATAATGGAAATCTTCTCTAAACAAATTCGCATTACTTAGGCATACAATCGATCAATACAATCCAAGATAGCGATTCCGCCTGATTGGGTTTGCTATGTAGGGATCGTACCGATTCAAACAAGCTGTAAAGGGAACCTATGCAGTAATTATTGTAGTGCTGACCGTTTGGAACCATTTTATACCTAATCAAATGTACGTTTATATTTCAGCATCAACTACTGCAGTTTGTTCCTCTATCAAAGTTCAGAGTTGTAGTGAAAAATTAGGGATGCAATAAATGCAATAAAAGCTCTAATTTTTTTTATTTTCTACTGTCTTTTTTCCTAGTGAATAGATCTCTATATGTTCAATGCAGCTATACTGTTAGTTTTTTTCTGTTCTTATATATTTTGGCATCCATACTTAAAGTCTACGTTTCTTTTAAACATAGTGACGAACTAACAAAAAAAAACTTAGAGATGCTACCTAAATATAGGAATGTATAAGTGACATATACTAATATTGAATTGAACATTGAACCGATTTTGGTTTTTGTAAAACGTATTCAATATTCTGTCCGGCATCTGTAGAGTCAATTAGGCAACAGCAATATTTTTGTGTAATTTCGATGCAGCGCACCAATTTGATTTTTGTGCCACAGTGACGTTGGTATGTTCAGAAATTGGTGTGTGGTACACTTCTTCTTCTTTCTCTGCAGGCAGAGAGGTCAACTGCGCTGTAGCCTCATGTCGGGGCGAGGAGCCTCGCCGGCAACCTGCCAATGAACTCCAGCAGAAGAGATCCCTTTCCGAACACTCGCTCCGCCGTAATATTACGTGGATCTTTGCTAATTGACTCTATACGTTTGAAAACCAAAGGCGGGGCAATTAAGCTTGTACGTCGTTTTTTTAATTCCTCAAAGGTATTATGAAACACTCCTCCTCCTCCTCCATGTTCACATGTCATTTCATTGATGATTCTGAGAATACAGCAGATATTTCTTCGGTCGTGCTCTTCAACAGCGGATTATGATGAATAAATTATTTCACAGATTCATATTTGAATATAATCAGAAAGCGTATATACTGTAGGTGTTTCACAAGACTGGTATATTTTTCGCTATTTTTTCTCAGTCCGTTTGAGTTGTCATCAAAGTGTACAACAGTAAGTGTTACGGAATCAACATAAAGCATTCAGAGAAAGCCATCTACCATAAATCTATAAACTTTCAATAATAATTTATGCCTAGATACAATGATTTCTATTCCAATTCTACTCTTTCTTAGAAATCAGGTCTAATGTCAGTCCCTTTTCCACCAGGAAGTCAATACATTGTAGATTTGTTTAAAAATGCATTCCCTGGAATTGCTACTTTTTCTCATATTTCTCATAAGTTTTCTGCTCATTCTTCTAGCGCATTTTTTGTCCTTGTTCTTCATATTTTCTTCACATTTCTTTGTTCGTTCTTCTCTATACCTTGTTGGCTGTGATTCAGTCCTTATTCTATTTTCCTCAAAGGAGGTTGGCTTATACTTCAGTCTGAAGAATGATACTCGTATGACTCTCAAATAAAGAGTTGTCTACATAAGTTTGTATACAAGGTTGTTCTATGTCACCAACTATCTACAACATCCATGCAGAAGATGTAATGATCGAGGACGAGTTTGAGTGAAGAACATGAGGCAGTGAAGATAGGCGGGAGAAGGATAAGTAACATGCGGTTCGCCGATGATTCAACCATGTTAAGTAGCAGCAGAAGTGACCTATCAAACATGCTTGACCGCAAAAAACAATCCATATTGGTGTGGTGTCAGATAAAAGAAAAGGCTGCGTGCTTTAAATCACGTCGGGCTCACCAGTTGTAGAGCTGTCTTCGTATAAGCATGCGCGCCGCTAGGATTTTCCGAAAGGGGTCGTTTTAATGAAAAAGGGCGCCGTTTAGAATAATCGAATTAGTTGTGTGAACAGTTTACTATAGAAATGCACATATATTGAATATGATAAAAATATTGTATATAACGAAATTAACCATGTAAGTATGGAATTTACATCTAGCTACTACAGTTTTCAAAATAATTGGTAACAAATTATACTGTCTGCGGCATAAATTGCAAAGTCTGACCTTTTTTAATCAAAAACTTGATTAGACATATCTACACGACGACGGTAAAGTTTTAAAACCTTCTTTGCAACATCCTCATAGTTTATTGGATGTCCGTAATGGATGTTTATCAGATCTGATGCTGAAAGTCGTGGGGTCGTCATTGATGCCCTTAGCCATGGACGAAGACGTCGAAGGACTGAGAAAGAACGCTCACATTCAGAGCTTGTTACAGCCAAGGTGCATGATAGCTTGAGGAGAATGTGTAGGTTAGGAAGCCTTGTTCTGTCGCACATTGTCAATGCCTTTGCCAGTGATGAGGGCCTGTCTCTAGGATCAAGACTTGACCATTTCCGTCGTTATACTTCCAATTCGATGTCGACAATATCTGGGTTGATAAGGTCGTCTCTGCACATGTCTGTTACCTCACTGAACGTGGTGTCATCGGGAAGAGTATACATGACTACAGGAACAAGGAACAGAAGTTTGGATGCTTGTTATGACAGCTTATTGAACCTGACGTCTAGCTCCATCAATATGTTATCTAGGAGAGCAATTGCAATTGTCCGACGATAATATTCTTCTGGACTATCTGATGGCGTGTTAGCACGCATTGTTTGCCTCTTTGCAATTCTGGGCAAGGTAGGTTCCGCACTCACATGTTGAGAAAGCCAAACTGATTGATCGAATATTGCCTTAAAAGTCGTAATGGTATTCCTGCTTATTTGTAGATATTTTTTCACTTCCTCTATTTCATCGAAGGCTTGAACAATATCCACATCTCGTCCTTGTAGCTTTTGAGTAGTGCCATGCAGAGGACGAAGAAGTTTGTACACCGACACTAGTCCAACTATAAAGCCAAAGTCACAAATTGCGTTGAGGTGAGACGTGGCATCTCTCTTAGTTTCAGCGGACCAATTTTCCTTAGTGAACTCTTCATTGTAATCTTCCAATGGATCGTGCGTGCCATTTATAATCTCAAAACAAATGATCAGGAATGGGAAGGGCAGATAAAAGTGCTCGTATGCTGTGTCCCGTTCTGTCCACCGTATTTTTCATAATCCTATCACGATTTTTCGCCTCTGGTGCCCCTCAATTTTGTTGTTTGCGATATGCTCTAGCAAAGACTGTCGTTTGGGTGAATAATTGATGAAGATTGCGATTGCGGTCATCTTTGCTAAAACTGTTTGAATTATGGTCGTTTTACATGCAGAAACAATTGATAGATTGAGAATGTGACTGTTACAATAGATGTAACAGCCCGAGGGTTGATATTTCCAATGATTGCTGATACGTTTTTTTACACCAGCCATGTTGGCAGCTCCATCAAGGCATATTCATCACGTAGTTGTGCGATACTGCGATCTACCTTCTTGTAAAGTGCGAAAATTGTGTCCGCTAGCGCTTCTCCAGTAATACGATTCACTTTGAAGAAATTCAACGAATTCTTCACGAATGTTGTTGTCTCCATCAACGAAACGAATACAAAGCGACATGATTTCGTCATTCTACGCTGTAGTTTCGTCAACCATGATTGAATGGAAACCAGCCGCCTTTGTTTCATCGATGAGACCTTTCTTAATCGTGTTGTGACCTATCACATCGATCATTTCGTTCTGGCTTTGCATGCGAACATAGGTTGCATTCTTTTGAAGGAGTTTCTCGAGATTTTTTCCAAATCTGGATCACTCATTGCAAATTCTCTGAGTAGAGAGAGAAAATTCCACGGATTTTCATTTGGATCTTTGCAGAGAACTGTTTTTCTATGGCCACGTAAAGTAATTCCTTCTCGATGACAAAAATGCACGGACCGAGCAATCTTCTCTAGAATAGGAATATACTGTGCATACCTTTCTTTTCTTTCTTTATCAACTCTTAGCGGCAAAGTCGATTCCGGTTCGTCAAATCGTGCCCTGAAACCTTCCGCAATATAAGCACCATCTCTGTGATACTCTGTTACACAATGACGTTTCTCCTTGTCATTTATGTTATGCCACTGGGAGTAACCTTGGGTGATAAAGCTGTTGAGATCTCGCTTGGTAGTCGTCACAAATAGACAGCATGTTTTAAGCACATCACGCAATCTGTAGCTGGACTGTACACAAAATTATTGTCCAGATTATCCAGTTTGCATTGTCTTACACATCCATGATCAAATTTGGAAAGGAACTTGAATTTGCTATCGGGTCTAAAATTGGAAGTCAAAATATGGTATTTCTGGTCATCGCTAAACTGTTGAACGGCCGCAAGAATGTTTCGACTTTCCTGAAATATTTCACCAATATCTGTGAAGTAGAATGAGACGGATTGATAGAACCATGCAAAAATTAATGCATGGTTTGACAGCTTTTGGCACTCTCGGCTAGGAGATTTCTATGCTTTTCATGCCTATTTTCGCAACCACTTAATTTGATCCGTTTCTTGGGAGGCATGTGAAATGTAAAAAAATAATAATTAGCTATCATTGTTGCATTCTAGGAACTGAAAAGCATGCTAGGAATATTTTACTAAATTAAAATTTGAAAAATTCAAATATGGTGACACACGAAATTCGATGAAAAAAGTATCTAAGGCATTAAGATAATAATAAAACGTTAATATCTCAAAAACTACTGTATCTACAACGTTGGCGAGGGGTATGTTAGGACGAGAATTTGATTTTGAAATGTTCTTTAGAATTTATAAATTATCTAAGGCATTACGATAATAATCAACTAATAAAACGTTAATATCTGAAACATTACTGCCTCTACAACGTTCTACTAACAGTTTATTCAATTCAGAATTGATGATTATTTATATAAACCACCGAAGTAGGCATTATACTTGTTCAAAATAGTTGTACTTACAACCAAAAAAATGGAGATTACAAATTTTTCTTACCTGCAGCGTAACACGTGAAACTGGATTTAAAGTGCACGCGTCAAAACAATTTAACTGTTCTTCTGACTAAACAAAAATCGGTCCTTAAAATATGTATGTCAAGTATAAGAAGCGATGGACTAAAGAGAAAAATTCGAAACAGTTTACATTATTAATCATTTATGTAGGTTTTTATTTTTTATCGACAACTAACTCTCTGGCATAGAAAATAAATGTCAATCAGGAAAATCGATGTCAAATAATCTGATTGGCTACTTTATGGTAATTCGTTATTGGCTACTCATGATAATGGTTGTAGACTTAAGAAATACATAATAGTAATCAGGGGCCCCTCCAGTAATTTTTAAAGGGGGGTGACTAAAATTGGTTATAATTATGACGCCCCCTGCACAAATGTATCTTAATTTCGACGCCCCCTGCTTGAAAGTATAAAAAAATGAATATCATATATCCATACATGTATTCCAGTAATTTTTTCAAACAAATATACTTGTTTTTCAACCAAATAACATCCATCTTTTTAAAAATAAAAATGACACTACTGTAAGCTACAGCCCAAACGATGCATCCTAGGCCCAAATAGACTGCACCCTTCGATAGAGAATTAACAAATTAGGTATACTTGAAGAAGTTTGGGCAGGGGACTCGTAGAGGAAGGCAAAATCATTTTTTTCGAAAATTTTAAGTTTATAACATTGGAAACAGTCATTTTTAATCTCGTGGAAGCATGACATGACAAATTTGTTAATATAATTTGTTATGTATGATAGATAGAAGTTTGTGTTCAATAGCTTAAAATAATCGTTGAATACGTACGAAATTTGTAATGTATAATACATGTTAGTACACAAGGTTTTTACATTAAAAAACGAGAGAATAAAAGCAAAATAAGTGATTTACCTGGCACGTTTTCTAATCGAAACTAAATATAATAATAATAATAATAATAATTTATTCAGGAAAACAGTTACACATTTACAAAGGATGAAATATTGAACGGTACAAATGA
>JAUYWV010112372.1:0-20809 GCA_032274565.1 Nematoplana nigrocapitula
CAGTGTTATTGATTACTTGGCTGACTCCATATCTTTAATTTGATCGATATCACAAGCCTGCCGAACAACACCGCGCCGTCGGACTATGTCATCGCACGCTCTGATGTTATCGATTAGTGAATAGAATTTCCAAAATTAGTGGCATAATGGTTTCTATTTATCTCACTGGAATACTCAAATCTCTTCTATTCTTACATACTCAATAATATCAATCGTTGGAAAAAGCACATATGTACACTCGTGACCTCGCAGAAACTTTTCCACACTCGTGGCGAAAACCTTCTGCTGGTCACTTGATGGCATAAAGTACTATTCCATAATTTAATTTGAATTCCTGTATTATGAGTTGAAGATCTTATTTTATCAAATAGATTTTTTGTAGTAAAATTTAAATTATTATATTATGAAATAGATTTCGGAATATTATTGTAGTACAAGTAGTCTAGCGTTCATCAAATGCCCACAACGCGGTATGTCGACTGTTTTACGCATAGGTACGTATATACTGTCCAAACATATAGAGAAACCACTCCACCGTATTTTGCATGAACTTTCTTAGCGCAAATAATTTTATACAACTTTTTTGTTTTTTAGTGTAAAAAATGGTGGAAGGGATTCATCACTAGAAAGTTAATAATTAAATATTGTTTTAATGAAATAGAACATATATTCATGCTGGATTTATTCGTATAACCTTGAAAATAGATTTTTTGTTTAAAACGAAAATGTAATTGTGTCGCACATAATGACCTTGGCGCTTTTATTAACTACAAACTACGACGTTTTCACATATTTCTGAAATGATGTGCATTTTCCATGATTTTACGTACCTACTACTGATAATATTATGATGAAGGAATAGTAGTACATATATATTGAAATATAACAAAAGATATATTTGTCTAAGAGCTGTTTTCCAATTAGAAACTAAAATGGAAGTATGTATAGCACTTATTGAGTTATAGTGTGAAATTTCGAGTATATGTAGACATCCAGTAAAAAGTGACTTCTCTATGTGTTCCCTACTCTATATGGCTGTCTATGGCAGTTTACGCCTCTATATTATTCAATGGGAAGAGGTATTATGTTGAAACTGCCTATCCTATTTCAATCCCCAATGGCAACATTCCCCAGGAGTCTCCAGTTATATAGAAACTAACCCTGGGGTTTCTCTTTATATTTGTATTTTCGTATGACAGTGTGTATTTCTATTCTAGTTGGAATTTGGCTACCCATATAATGTACATGTTTGATCTGTTGCATTTTCACAGTATTAGTTATTCGTCTTTACCCATTTGCCTTGATGGTGAAGAAGAGGGTTGTCTCGTCGAAAGTATTTGCCCCTACGTAAAGATTAATGCATAAAATTATATCCTACACTGAAAAAACATTTAAGTCTGTTGACTCTAAAGTACGCAATACCAAAGGTTACTCAGCCGCAGACATCAGCAGAAGTGCAGACGACAAGTTCGTCTACTTGGGGAATGTGTTAATTTCAGACATTTTCGAAATTCTTCTCGAGCACAGATCGTGGTTATTGCGCAAGAAGTGTAGAGCAGTTCGAAATATCGTGCCTTGTGAAGTAAAATCATACACGATGAGATCAATCTTCACAAAAAGGTACCATTAGCGAAGTTCCAGTAAGCATGGGGTATGGACCTCCTCAGAAGTTTCTGATCAGGTTTGTTTGCTTTGAGGATTATTTCTATAGATACAGAAAACATCACACTGTTAATGGCTTTCAGCTACTGTTCGGTTGACCCCGTACACATACGCAGTATCTGACTAATCCAATTGCAAGTGTTTGTCACTTTTCTTCCAAATAGCGAGCGTTCATCATTGTATGTCTTTCATGACTTTCAGTTGGCGAGGTATGGCCATTTTGTGTGGATAGCTTGACTGCGGTGTTCCGAGCTTGGAAAAAAGCTCCCTTGTAGTCACTTTCTTGGACGGGGTGTTCTGCTCCTATAGACAAATGCTGCATTCTCTTAAACCTCCTATGGTTTCTCTCTCCGGGTTCTTTTTTCTCTCTCATTCTCTCTCTCTCTCTTTGCTTTCTCTTCTCTTTCTTCTCTTATTTTCTATATCTCCGTGTGTGTTCCTCTCCGTCTCTTTCTTTCTCTTTTATCTCCCTTTTTATCTCCATCACTCTCTTTCATCTCTTTTTTCCTCGCTACTTCGTCTCTCTTCTATCCTATCTCTCTACCATAATCTCTCTCTATCTCTCTCTTTCTTTCTCTCTCTCTCTCTTTCTCTCTCTCTCTCTTTCTCTCTCTCTCTCTCTTTCTCTCTCTCTCTCTCTCTCTCTTTCTCTATCTCTCTCTCTCTCTCCTTCTCTTTATCACTCTCTTTCGTCTCTCTTCTCTTTCCTCTCCTATCTTTCTCTATATTTGTGTATGTTCCTTTCTGTCTCTCTCACTCCCTCTTTGCTATCTCATCTCTCTCCATAACTTCTTTTCTCTCTCTCTTCTCCTTCCTCGTTACTCTGTCTCTCTCTATCATATTCTCTCACTTTTTATCTCTCCCTCTCTCTCTGTTCTCTCTTCCTCTTTCTCTCCATCACTCTTTTTTCTCCTCTCTTTCCTCTCTCTTATATTTCCTCTCTCTCTCGCTAATGTCTCTTTCCATTATTTGAAATTTCGGATTATTCGGAGACGTCTAACTTGATCAAACAATATTCGCAGCATAAATATCGAATAGTTGATAAATCATCTAAATTTCACACCTAGCACTATTGTGAGCTGGACTTCGGGTGGATGCCGCCATTCAGCGGAATTTACACGCTTTACATTAGACAGTCAATTGAGATGGCGACGTCCATCCGAAGTCCAGCTCAAAACACCGCTAGATTGCAAATCTAGTTGATCCTCTATAGGATATCTTTAGCACACGCAAATATGCATAAAACCTGACTGTCCGTAGTCAGTCCGGTATCATTTTCGCACTTGTAAACTTTGCGCAGATAGTTGGCCGGATAAATGATCTGGCCGGCGCAGCTCTGCATCGATTCGTGGATGAAGACGGCCGGCTCGCGCCCGGCGGCCTTCAATTGATCACAGACGGCCTTGACCTCGTTGACGTACAGGTCGGTGAGCTCGTCCACGCTGTAGCAGTTGTCCCTATAGCGACCCCGATAACGATCCGGTGTGGGGACAACATGTACCCAGTCGTGCGTTTCGTCCTCGGAGTTCTTCTGTGCGGTCTTGTATGGGCTGAGACTGATGGTTGAAGTCAGGTTGCCATGGTAAGCGCTGAAACAATAGATATGTTGAAATAAGTCAATTTACAAAGTTGATCCACTTGGGCCACTCGAACCCCCGAGACTGATTTGATTATGTTCTCGTAAACTTGCTAAATTTGAAAACTATATGTAAAGCCCACACCAATCACACACAAAAAGGAACGGTTCCAGTACTGTAGATAATTGTCACATCAGTAATCAGCTGGACGCTATCATCGATTGGACATTAGCTGTAAACCAATAAAAGCGTAGCTGCGATTGCACCCTTAAAATAAAAGACAATTTTTCTAAATTTTAGAAATATATATTTCACAACAAATGGCACATTAGTAAAATGCAAACTTTATTAACTTCTGTTATGTAACAATTAGCAAAACTATAACAGCAAAAGAAACTTAAATTAGTGTTACAACCAAATGCGGAACAATTATTTCAGCATTTTCGTTTTATACCGCTAATAAAATTCTAGCTGGTACAGTGAAGTCAATTTAATGTTTATTCTAGGGAAAGGGAAAATTTAAACAAAGTCTATTTCTATGGTTAAGCCTGATCGCCTTTTAAGTTATTCGCATTTAAAGCATCAACTCTTCTCCTAATCTTTCTTTTAGCAAATGTTGGATTAGTTTGCAGTTATTAATTCGCGCTTAAGCTTGCTGAAGCAATCACTTAATTGATCTGCAAAGTAGCTGGTAGGTTTACCAAAGAAGCGATTAAAAAATAGAGTTCTAAAACAACAAAAATCAATGTAAAACTGGTACAGGAAAATAATTATAGATGTAATTTGAGACACTAAAGAATTAAAATATAATACAGTAAAATGATTAGCCTGACTAGTGAAGCTGTCTGTTTAAAGTAGGATTAACAGTCTTAAGGAAAATGAACTGTTGATAACCTTGAAATTAGAAGGGTCTAGAGTACAAGTACAACTACGCCTGTGCTTAGCAATTGCTGAATTAGGATACGAGTGCTCGGTTCTCGACGAAGTCAAAGCAAAGGTGGGACACATGAAGCCACTGTTGACAAAGGCAAAGAAGTAGACCATCAAGAACTAGGAATGACGATGAGGGAGTAGCGACGTCTGTTGGCAAGGTGCATTGTGCGTCAATGGGTGTAGAGTCTATGACGTCAGTCCAGGACAGGCTATACGTAAAGCTGGCCGTGCGATAAGGAAAATATAGAAGGCGCATTAATAGACGTACAACCTTCGTTAATTAATTGCTAATTAACAATCCATTAATTACCTTTTATTATTTTGGTCATAATTACGAAATAATTAAACATATACGTGCCACAAAGGATTGTGGGAAGTCTATACTCACTGTTCCATGACCAGAGTGTCTTTATTTTTTGTGTAGTATCGCACCAAACGCATGGCTAGGTCATTGGCTTCAGATCTGTAAAACATGGTCGAACACAATAAAATGTCAATTATAGAGATAGAATTATACTGTATATACTGTATATATTCAGACATGCCCGATACGGTGAAATTCCTTGCATTACTTGATATGCTGTGTTGTTAATATAGCTAATACTCTTTATTATATATTTTTAAGGATCATAGTAGACAATCGTTTGCTATAAAGCGACGGTTTCAAAATGTGCGAAGTTGTACACTTTCCGGACAGGTACCTGACTGGATGCCATGAGTGGTGGGTCTATTTCAAGTCGTGATCTTTTAATCGACTGGTCTTCCAGATCCTTTTCTCCAACTCGTACTCATCCCACATTCCACCACATACATTTTGCAAAGAGTACTGCTTGACCTCATTCGATGTATTCTACATGCGATAAATAAGCGCACTCTTTTTATAACAAAATGGCACCGCTGATCTCCACACCATCTTTCTACATTCATTCCTGTCCTTGGCAGTTTCTCTCGCCTACGCTATTGCCATGCTCGTCCATTAACGGTAACTTGTAGAATGCTGTTGAAAAGGCTACGTAAGAAGTGAATAAAAGTAGATCAGGAAAATTTGTACTAACGAAACGCGGTGCTGTGAAGCTGGGACTTTTTCATGGGGCACTCGTATTGGGTATTTGTATCCTTTTAAAAGATGCAGAACATCATTGATTATAGATTCATAGATAGTCATTGAATAATATGTAATACTATATTGTATGATGTACACAGTCCAAAACAAAAAGTTTTAATATTTATAATAAAAAAATCAAAATTTAAGTATTATGTTCAATGGAACCTTTTGGTCTATATACTAGTAGTTAGTAGTAGTACTTGCCACTAGTACTACTACCATAGACATAGTGCCCCTTTGATATAAAGTGCTATTTCGGAGGAAATGTCCTCTGAAAATATTTTTTTGCTGTGAATGTCACAGCATGAATTGGAGAAAAATATGTAAATTTTTAACCAAAATTGGCTAATTTATACCTACGTAAGGTTACGTGTCCGAGCCATTGTAGTTTCCTCTTTCTTATGGTGGTCATGATATCTTCCACATTGCCTACTTTTGTCTCATTTTCCCTGACAATAGATTTGTTCATGCGGTGCTCAGTATATCGTACCCAGAGGATCTCCTGTAGCTTCGCATGTGAAACGCACTTAGTCTTTTCTCCATGGCTGATGTTAGAGTCCATGCTTCACAGCCATACGTTAATGTATGTTTCACTAATCTGAGATGCGCCAGTGCAGATTCGATCCAATTAAACGAATAAGGGATATATCAAAGATTTGCCTCAATTGTACATTTTAGTTGTAAATTAACCTGAAATTTTCACGGATTGCCCACACAATTGCTATGTAATAAATGCGTTATTTTCTTTAAACAATAAATTTAGATTAAATGGCGCTCGCATGTGAAATTATGATAAATAGGCTTCCTTCTTCTGTAGAGAATTTGTCTGAATAGGATATTAGGCAGTAATTACCCAGTGAAGTCAGGCACAATAATAAGACGAAATGTGTTCTATATGAACAATATATACAAATGCATTCCATTTATATAATTCACTTAATTATCTGCCTGATTATGTCTTGCGAAACTCTATATACTACACTATACTTAATGATGTGCCGTCCTCGGACGAGGTTAGGTGACAGATACCTCACACCCGCGACTATTTCCTCCATATTATCTTCCTGTTTTGCGCAAATTTCTTCCACTCTGGATAAGTTTTACCCTCCATTTCTTGATGTTATCCAGCCAGCACTTCCTGGGCGCACCTCAGCATCTTGTTCTTTTAACAGCTCCCTCCATTACCAACAGTGCCACGTCTCCTGCACCTGCCCCTAACCACGTGGCGATATATGCCATCTTTAGTTGTACCACTTTGGCCATGAGCACCTTTTAGCTTGCCCTCCATATAATAACCAGCTTAGCTGCTTTCTCTTTATACAGAAATAAATTTGGTGAATGTTATGTATTTATTTATTTTGTTCATAATGAACACTACATAAAAAACTGCTGATTACTAGTTTTATGTTTGAAAAATCTCTATCTACTCATTTCATGACTATCCCCTCAAAAATATCGTACAAAACTACATTAATACATACATATTTTTGAAAAGACAATATGAATCAATTGTCAGCATCTCTCAAAGTTTCCTCAATACTCATTCATTAGGGTACTTTTGGTATAATTATCTGCCTTAGATAACTAAACAATGGAAACCAAATTATTTTGATGCCACACTGCGAAAATGTGAAGCAATGATACCGGCCAGACACTTTTTGATCCCATCGTGGTGGTGCATAAATGAATTAGAGGTTGGTGACATTTCTCAAGCGTGGAGAAGGCAGCATAGATCTGCGACCACCGTGTGAGAAACACGCAGAAAGACAGACAGAAAAGGCAGTTTTGTGTTTTATAGATATATAGATTGCCCTCTTAAAATATGAGTGGTGTACATGTGCACTTCACACCCTGTCACATTAATTATCAATGACTCACCCTCTTAACCCTATCACATGTTGTAACTCGCTGTCACATGTTTGTCTGCACTGAAGTTCAAGGGGTGTGAAGTGAAACAACAGTAGTGCAGCAGATGGTTGACAAATTTGGAACAATACACATATACACACACATTAATAGTAATATCTAGTATTTGTGATGTATGTATGTAGTTCTCACTCCTGTGCAGTGACATTTAGGTATAAGTATAACTGCTAATAATGAAATATTTGCACGAGGGTGACTTTTTCTACAAAGTTCGCACGGCGTAAGCAAAGGTTACTAAATTCCAATGAAATGAGAGAAATTTATGGGGCATCTTTCAACAGAAATGAAACAAATCATGGCAAATATTGTCAGAGAAATAAGTAGAAGAAAAGCGCGCCGAGGTCATTGCTGCATTGGCGCGCTCTGATTGGATGACCGACTTATGACTCATTTGATGCTATTTTTATGAGACGGATGCTCCGTACGCTTTCTACTACAGTAGTATACTGTACATGTACATGTATATGACAGTTTTGTAGGGCGATATTCTAGTCCAGTCTCACATTGCTGAAAGCCGCATTGAAGCAACTACTGTATATATCCTATTTCTAACAGTTTCAGTAATGTAAACAACTAATACTGTAACTTGACTATAAGCTTATATTTATTATTATTATTATAACTTTTAGACTCCGTGATTTCTGCACATCCCCTCGAACTGGGAGTATAGTGCCGTATAAAGAGCTCAATTTTAAAGCTATAGTTACAGTACTCTTTTATTTTGTTCATGGACGAATATGGCGCGGGTGTCTATACAGACGTCACGAAGCAATCAAGAACGTGCACCTGCTTGTAGGCAGTCTGCATTGTGTAGCGGGACAAAGACGCCAGAACATCACCATCTGCATGCAAGCATTAGAGGCAGAAATCCGATTTTCATTAGTGATATATTTTAGAAATACATTTGTTACAAATTAATGGTGGCCGTTTGTGAAAAGAGTTAATAGTCCATATTCAATAGAATATGGCGGCGTTATAATCAATGTTTTTTGTTGAAGTTTGGGGATTTTCGGATTTTCACTGCATCCGCTTCAATAATGCACCTATCTGTCAAGTAGAAATGGTTACCTTTTCAGAGCTTTACTTTCAATTCAAGTATTTATAGAATAGAAACAAGCGAAAACTTGGCATATGTCATTTTCATTTAATGAAGAATATGAGGCCGCAAGACACACTTGATAAACGAATGCATATTACCACTAAAATACGAGTATAATAAAAATAAAAGGTTTCAAAATTTAACAAAATTAGTCACATAAAAAGGTAATTTTGTTTGAAAAGTATCCTGCGAAAGAGCAGCAAGCTCAGTAATTTATGGAATTTGAGATGTGGACATATAGACGATTCCTATAAATATCTTGGACAGAGAGGAAAACCAACGGATGGGTACTCAGTAAGAAGGGGAGCAAGTTGGAGTTACGAAAATATATGATAATAAGAAAGATGCACTATTTGGGCGATATGATCGGCCAGGAGAGGTTTTGAAAAAGAAATTCTACAGGGATCGGCAGGAGAATAAGAGAACGGGCAACAACATCATGGACAGACAACGTTCAGCTTCGAGAGTGGCAGAAGATCGACAAAAGAAGGCGTGATATCGTGAGGACCCCGGAGCATAATAAGCGCCACCGAACTAGATGCTGATGATGATTTACATTAAATCTACATTAAAAATAAAATAGAAACATCTAGATGTAGTTTCACGTTTATGGCATCCATTTTATCCACTCAGGCCGATTTTCTGCTTTATCTTTTATAAGTTTATATGAATTTGTATTTAATTATGCTAACATGCCTTTTCTTGACCCTTCTCGTCCACGTTTTCTACGAAATCCTCCTTCGATGATTGTTTTCATTAGGTTACCTTTTCTTAAGATGTGGCATATCCAATTCTTCTTCCTTTTCAATATAGTCTGGAATAAATTACGTATTTCTTTTATCTGTTTGAATAAGGCTTCTTCGTTGGTTTTCCTATCCTGCCTTTATATTCTTCGCATTCCTCTCCATATCCACATTTCAAATGCTTGTTATCTTTATCTTATCACTTTTTGGAGTGTCCATGTTTCTGATCCATACAGGGCTACACTCCATGTTATTGATTTGACAATTTTCTTCTTAGTTGCTATGTATAACACTTTGGTGAGCAATTCTCTTTGTTTGATAAAGGCTTGTCTAGCCATAGCAATTCTTGTTCATATTTCCTCATGGCATAATATTGTATATAAAAAACGCACGCAAAAATAAAAGTGCTTAGAAATCAGGCAGCTTGCATCCTCAACTGTATGGCCATCAGCCCATTACTTGGCGTAGTGCATTCACTGATTTTTGTTGGTATCATCCACGAGACTATACTCAGCGTTCATCAATTTCAGTCTCCGGACTATATGGTGAAACGGAAACTTTCAAGACCAGCCATTCAACCAAAAAGTGTAATGGCACCGGCAAAGAGAAATAAAATTTTACAAAAAGTCAAATCGCAAAATTGAGAACGGTATCATGCAATACATCCCCGCATGGAACCAGCGCACGAGCTGGGTTTATTCGAAACAAAAAACTGATATTTTTCCACTAACGTTTTGTATGTTATACTACCTGCAGGTGTGACGTGCATTTGCAGTCATTACCTGTATAAGTAGCGTATATAGTGTTTGAGTTGTAAAGGTCAGACCGAGCCCCTTATTGACAGAGCATCACACCTGACAAGGTACACACGAGTGAAGTACTATTCCATTTAACTTTGGATATACGTCTAGCAGAGATTGCACCGATATCTGGTATTTTTTTCACACGGTGCTAATATCAGTGGACGATAAGAGAACAACACTGTTGGGTGCGAGTACACTTAAATTGGCCAAATTTCTGCTGGGTAGCATGTCAGACATGACTGATTAGCTTGTTTTACCAAACTGGTTCCAAATATAGGACACACCCAATTTAACATTCTGAAAACCAGTCTACTGTATGTCAAATGCTGTAAGGTTATGGAAATACAGTTAGTTGCTGATAAATGTACATAGGTTATCAAGTCTGCACAAGGCTTGGCTTCAATGACGTTATCACCTTACTGTATATAGCTTCGATTACAACCCAGCAAAATCACAAAGTTCTCATCAATATGGCATAGCTTGGGAACCGATTATTATCAGTTAAATATAGGTATACAACGTGGATGATTTCAAGACACGGACGGGAGACTGCACAAAGGGAATCAAGAGGAGAATAGCCCTGGCCATGGAAATGGTTGATGAAATGGACAGAATATGGAGAGACAGTAATTTGAAATTTGAGATCATGAAGACATTACTGTGACCAGTTTTCCTGTATGTAGTGGAAGGGTGGACGATCAAGATGTCGGACAAAAACAGGATTGAGGCTCTGGAAATATAGTGCTGGAGAAGAATGCTTGGTGTGTCTCGGAGGGAACATATCGGACACATGAGTCAATACTAGAGGAAATGCAAATGAAGAGAGAGCTAATGGCACGGGTTGCGAAAATGAAGCTTCAGTACTTTGGTCATGTTGTACGAGGGAGACCGGGATATATGGCTATGGCAGTCATGGAAGGTAACATCGATGGTACTATATAGGTACCGTGGGGCACCCGGGAAACAGTGGTTTGATAACATCATGGAATGGACGGGATACAGTTACCAACAGTGCAAGGAAATGACGCATAGTAGGAAAGCATGTCGGAGAAGGTTGCATTAATGGTCATCAGTCGTCGCCAACCCTCAAACGAGGACGGCAGCTAGTTAATTAACTCAACTGGCTCGACGTTGCCCGGGAGGAAATGGCAGCTTCTTGTCTGATAATTTCGCAAACATAATTATAATAGTAATTATACCAAAATTCTATAATCCGACACCCTCTCTAATCCGACATTATTTCCGTGAACGGCATGTGTCGGGCTATCGCGGGCTGACTGTATATGAATAAAGACAAATTTATATCAGACATTATTTCTTTCTTTGAACGTAACAATGTGAAGCATTTGTTCGCCAAAATTGCACCTCTACAGTTTAGATACCTTCATTTTTTAATTATGGATAAACCTTAATAAAATTGATCAATTATATCGTATACTACGTTTAACTACCTTTCCTTAGTGAAAAGAAAACACAAATATCTGCTTAACATTTTGTTCTTTTGGGCTATATTTAGGTGAGAAAATGAGTTATTTTAAGACAAATAATCCCATGTCTAAGTAAATCTCATTTGACTCGTTAGCAAATTTTTTCTTCCTTTAAGTCTCCAGTCTAATCATTGATCTCTGGCATGTTGCCCCCTGCTGATGGAATGTATACGTTCTTAGAAACTTGAATTTTTCTACATTCTCAATTTTAAGGTTTCCAATCTTCATCTTTCCTTCTCCAAAACTTACAGTATTTGATGGTGCAAGTGCGTGATCGAAGGCCGCCGTAATAAGTGGTATTTGTGGTCCTTTTGATGCTAGCGCTATATATCATTTGCTTTGCTGCGGTGTGTCATTCTACAAAATTCTTTACACATTTGTCGACTGACTAACCCCGAATTGACGAAGTAGCAGACTGAGAGTTCCTCGGGCAGACTTGCCGTGATCCGTTGGGCCAATTGGACGATGTTGTCGTGCAGATAGCGACAATTTGTATTGAGAATTTGCATCTGGTCGGAGCAAGCACTGACTACGGTAGGATGACAGTGCCCAACTGAAATGGGGAGAGAGAGATGGTGGTCACGGAATCTGATACCATGGAGAGCTTACCGAAATTAATTATCTGTCTCTGTGTTCGCTATTTCCCCCTAGACTATCAATAGGAGAGAGCTGAAAATTTTCTGTACCCACTCTTCTTTAAATGGCGGCTCACTACGTCTTTTTTAATTGTCATCCTTATGGGTGCAACAGGTTCCGTTCTTAGGCCCCCTTTCAAACTACCAAAACTATACGTCACTTTTATACCTGAAATTTCCTGGGGATAAAGATCACTTTTTACGTCGCAGTGAAACAACAACTGACTACAGTCATATAGCATTTCTTGTTATTGATTTCTAGATCGATTTGTTGTAACACAGAAAACGCAAAATCTCCAAATTTACCCTACTAATTCGAGCAAAATTGGCCACATTTGTCCATAACTAAATTATGAAATATATTGCAGTATTCCAGACAATTAATCAATAAAAACGTCGAATAATCAATCATTTTAAACTTATTGATTAATTTGTTAACTAATGAATATACAAAATTGAATTACATTGAATTTAGAAAGTTGACAGAGAGATTGTAATTCGCGACAAAAGGTCAAAGAAAATAAAAACAACTAATGGCACCCAGTCACGGGCTGTCGAAAGATTGAGAGTGCATTGAAACGAAGAAACGACACAACGGACTGCTCGCTTTAAAAGCAACTGCGCGTCAACATCCTGCGAACGCACCTGCGAAGCCCT
Source organism: Nematoplana nigrocapitula (assembly GCA_032274565.1). Classification (NCBI taxonomy): domain Eukaryota; kingdom Metazoa; phylum Platyhelminthes; order Proseriata; family Nematoplanidae; genus Nematoplana; species Nematoplana nigrocapitula. The sequence continues at coordinate 12,628 of JAUYWV010112372.1, forward strand.
TGCACAGCGCACTGCCCGTCATTAAACAAACGTTGCACGAATGTCTCAAACCGCTATAGATTCGTTTTTAAGAGTCTTTTTAGGCTCTTTTTAAGACTACCAAATCTTGACGTCTATTCATTCTTTTACCGTGCGTTGTCTGATAAAATCATTTAAATCTTAACGTCAAAGACAGAAAACCTACTTGTCCTTCAGACTATTAAACGTATCCAAACACGGTAAAGGTGCCCAGAAACACTACACCTATCTGTACTTTTTTATGCACCCAAAACAGCATACAAACAAAATAAACTATAACACAGTCACTGGAGGTGCCAGGAGCAATTATTGACTTCGCAAAAAGCCCACGAGTGTCAGTAGTACGCAATGGCTTGAATTTGGTTTTGCCAGGCTTGCTGAAGGAAAGCGCACGTACACCATATGGCAAACCAAATGCCGCAGTGGAGAAGGAAGAATGTGCCCCCACCCATTAACATAACAAGACACCACGTGCGCTGCAATCATCTGTTCAAAAATCGATGGATATGTATGTAGGTCGTCCTAAAACGTGACAGTAAAAACAAACAAGCTATCACCAGTCTTTACATTATTATTTTGACATACTAGTACTGTACTGTAGTAACAAAAAATGTGAAAAGCTTTTAGTGGTCAAAAGTGAATTTAGATCTCCTGTACAGATTAGCGGCGTTGCAACACTTTTCGTTTGAGGCAGCAAGGGTACAGGCGGGGCCTCCTGAGTTTTACAGAGGCCCTCTTGATTATACGCAGGGGCGGATTTAACGGTCTCTCGAGGCATCGGACGAGAGATCCTTTCAACGGACGGTCGGAAAAATTGGAAATTTCTTATAAAAGTCGGGAAAACAGGCACTTCTGCTAACCCCAATGTCTGCCAGGGATGCGAAGTCGGAGTCGCTGAGAAAGCAGGAGTCGGAGTCTGAAATCATCAACCTCCAAAAGCATCGACTCCGCATCCCTGCTTATACATGTATTCACCTCTCTCCCGGTATCTTAAGTCAGCGTCGGAAAATAGGCACTTCGGTAAGCTCCAAAACTTTGTCTTGAATCAATTATTTACAATGAATTGTATTTTGCTGTTACTATTATGGTTTTCTCACATTAATTATAAAAACAACATATAAAAAATAATACAATGTGAGTGACTTAATTTAATTAACATGCAATACACTTGAGGAGAGGGTCACTCTGGCCGACAGGACGGGGTCGGAAAATGACTATCGATTCGAACTTGAGGGACCCCTTGTCAAATCCTAGAACCGCCCCTGATACAGTAACGTGTACTGTATATGTATAACTATAGAGATTTGCATAATATTTACTCTATGGCAATTACAATAGTTTTAGGTCTTAAGGATATACAGTATCTTGTTTTTATCCTTGAATTATCGCTTCTCTCTAGACATGTATGGTTATACCTATAAACATATATTTGGGAATACAGAAACACCCGATAAAGAAGAAATTTATTTGTAATTTTGTGCTAAATTTGGAAACAAATACCGAGCACCCAGCATATATTCAATAAAGTTAAAAAAACCAAGGTCTCTACATAGAAGCAAAAAAATTGTAATGCTGCTTGGGGCCCTACTACAAAAGGGGGCAACCCCCCCTCTCCCAACCCAGTTGCTACGCCCCAACATATTATAAGTAGGTTTGATAGTTAGTACAGTCCCTGATAATAAAAAATGAGTATTATTGATTGTATGTTGTTTGTCAGCTAAGTTCAGTGAATGACACCTCCAAAGTCCAATCCGGAGATGACAGATACTGTACTGTATATCTGACAATGGCACACCCAAGGGTGTTTCCCTTTTAGTAAGGAATAAGCGTACGCTGTCAAATGTCGACAATTGAAACGAGCTCTGAATACACGCGTATATGTACATATCATACAGACATTATTGGCAGTGCAGTCCTGCAGTATTTGGTCACCAATAAAATATACGAACTAAAGACAAACTAATTCACCAATCAGCAATGGCAAACCGGTCAAATACTGTAAGCAACTGGACGAGGTAGAGAAATTTAAAAAATACAAGTTAAACATAAAGATAATGACAAAATTAGTCAACTAATTATAATCAATCAACATATTTGTCATTAGCAGAGGCAGCGCACGACTCACTGAAGCCTCCCAGAACTTCCACCTTATATATATATATATATTATAAATGTATGTACTGTATGTAACATTGTAGTATTTTAAAAAGAAACCAAAGCACATGTGGCTAAACGATTATCTGTGAAAAAGTTGACTAATGATCATTCTGTGCTTAACTTCACAAAAGTCAAATGATTTTTTTGCGTCCAGCTTTCTGGAACTCGAACTCATCAACGAAGATTTAGAAAACTAGAAAACCATTGCAGCTTCGCTTGCCTAATTTTTTTATAAAATTGACTACATTTCTAAACTTATTCGCCGGATTCAAATCGCCGGAGAAAATTGATTTTAACCAAATTGATATAACTAAATAGCATTAAAAAATTCTAAAATTGACTGTGATTCGAGGAGAGGTTTTCGCACCGCCATGGTAACTACGCTGGTCCGATAACTGGGAAACCTTGACTATGACTTTACCAGTGGAATTCTGTGTCGAATAGTGCCTAAGTCGGGGTGATAGCGTTAAAAATGAAGAAGAAGACAAATAACAAACAAACCCACACACATAGCCAACACCTATTTATACGTAGATGTTGACATCTATTCTGGTGTATCTGAAAAAAATTGAGCTTTACCTCCACGGTCCCCATTGACCTCAGTGGTCACTGCGCCTCCTAATAAGCTTTTTTACCTCCGGGGTCCTATTCGTCTTTGCCTGATCCCTTTACATCCATGGGCCCCGAGTCTGGCCATTAGGGCGAATTATTGATGACAATGCACTTTTTGCAACATTATTGCAATATTTCTATGAAATTGCAAATCTTTGAATTTCGTAGAATAATTCGTGTTAGGCGAACTATGTATGGAGCCGGATCTGTTTTGCTATTCATTAGCATTGGATGGTTGGATGGCTGCCTGTGAGCTCTGCGGTTAGACAAACAAGCACTTAATATGTAGCCATCGATCGCGTGTTGCGTTTCCCGTTTCATTATTTGTGTGTCTGACTGCAGGCCCAGTTCCGAAAATTTTCTGTGCACCTTTTGATATTGTGAGTGAAACAAAAATCACCGTACTAATCATTAGAATCACATAATCATACTAATCAATATATTATGTCGTCAATTTTATTTTTCATTTACATGTATATTAAGCTATTACAAGAAGCAACTATGGATGCCTGTAAGGCATAACTCGTTCAGCATTTAACAATGGATGATGCAATATTTCAAAAGGCAGCATAACGGATTTGTGTGAAACTGGTGGTGTACGGTTCAAGCGGATATATTTTCTAAGTTTTTCGCGTCACTCTTATCATATGAATAAAAAAGGCAGAAACGGTGCAGTTTGCGTTATTGACGCGACCCAGAAGTGATCCTCTATGTAAATTTCCAAATGCAGTCATACCAATGTAGTTAACCCATTCGTAACAGATGGGAACACAAGTAAAGCACACCATGCCAACACAACTGTAGGTCATAAATATATGTATGCTGTATATATGAACAGTTACGCAATATAGTGTAGCAAGAAACCTTTGGGAGCTTATAGGTTCACATCAACTTCTTTGAAATTCCTATATCAGTTTCGTTCTTGGAACGTGTACGTATTCCCCTAGTATGATTATATATGTACAGTATACCATAACAGCTGGGTCGTAAATTCCACGTCTAAGAAATGTGAAGAAAGTTTTCAGTAGTCCATAGCCATGCATATGTTGTTTTGTACTCCATTTGATATATGTTAAATAATGCCATGGGTCGTGTAATGTATGTTATATGTACATAGAATGCGAACAATAATTTGTTTTTTTTAGTCTTGGTTTTAATATTCGTTTCTACTCTTTATCGTTTCTCGTGGGTTTTCAGACTATGTAGAGTATCGTCGTCCATAATTTGTATGGCTTAGTATATACTGTATAACCAAGCAAATTTAAAATTTAAAATAAATCAATATACAGACCCGTAAGCAGGGAGGGGCCAATAGAAGGGGCATAATAATAAGGTTGATAACGCCTAGTAGGAGATTTTGCGCCTAAATATACCAATGATAGAACTATCTCATTAGGGCTGTGCAATAATGCTATCAAGACTTTGTCGGCAATTTATTTTTTAATACTATACTCAAATATAGCCGCCTGTATAGGGCCTATAACAATTAAAAAGTTAATAATACTGCAAAATTATTAGCGCTATCACAAGGCTGTCACAATGAAAACATACCACCACCTATACACTGTGGGAAAACAGCGCTGGAAAGAATATTGGCAAATTCCTCACCGTGTGCGACATTGTTGATGCAATCCAGGAATTCCCGACCCCTCTCATCGTACATGTACTGGCCAAACGCTCGAACAATTTTCAGCGGATCTCTTCGGAAGAAAGTCTGAAGGGACAACCTGCCGCAAGTAAGAGGAGAAAAAAGTAGATAAAATATTAACAATAAAAGATTCAAACATGCCAAGTGCGGCGACGTATATTTAGACTTTTGTAACGGTGCTTGCATAGAAAAAGAAGAGAGGAATTAATAAAAATATAACTACGAGAGAGATCCGATGATTTCCTCTATGTGATGATTGTATTCTACTTCTATAGAAACTATTATCGTATATCACGGTAACTGCTATAGAATGATTTCTGGAATATTCCTTTCAAGAGCTCTTTGGTCATCCCGTAAGCAATTTATAGTAACAGTTTGATGTTTCATATTGCGATGGAGTATTATAAACATCAATGAGATGCGCATGGTAGGCGCTGATCGTGCCTCAACGCACAGGCGACCCCTGGGCCGCCGTCTCTGAGATGTTTTGAAGAGCCCACCAAATCGGCTGGGTGTCCTGTAGTTTGGTAGCAGCCAAAAGAGACCACTTGGGTTTAAATGAGACAGCCCTATTCCAGAATGTGATACGAATGTCCGCAACAACCAATCAACTACAAGTACATCACAACTATAGAAAAGCAAACGGCCTAGGACATTTGACCGATCACGACAACCCTCTTTCACAATCGCACGATGTACTGTACATCGAACGTTATTACAGGGAAATATACTGTATCTATACTCACCCTATATGTTTCTTCCTCAGAGCTTTCGTTGTAGCCTTATCGTAAGTAGTCTTCCATGAGCGTTGTGGATCGGTTTTCGGCGCAGATATGGACGAGGATGAAGACGAGTCGTCGGATTCGGACATTGTAAGCGGCGGGGTTTACCGAGCAGGACAGAAGTTAGTAGTTGATCGTCAGAGACAATTTAGCGGGACAGTGAGATGGTTTATATAATGCAATTCAAGTGTTCAATCCTATTCCAGTTCATATTTCTGGAGATCTCATTGATTCAAACCATTTCGACGCCGTCCGACGTAACTTTCATTCGACCAATGAGCGTAAGCTTGGAATTCCAACTAAAATGCTACTTATAGAGCTCACTGTAACGCCACAGAACAGTGGTATATTTGCTTTATAGAATCAAACAAACTATGATGAAACCGTCATTTACTAGTTTATTTAACTGAAAATAATTATCAAGGTTTGATGTTGTGAATAATAATGTACATAACAATTCAGAATTTATCCTAAAATTTGTTTATGCCCCCATTTCCATGTACATTGTGTAATATTAATATGTAAAATGTTCAGAAAGAATTTTGATATTTCACTATTTATATTTGCCTGAAAACAGTCTCTTTTAGTTCGATTCAACTAGACATCGTGAGATAAAGCACTTAAGCGAACTTGAGTGGCTACATTACATCACTCGAACTTCATTTTTCTCACTCAGGCTTCGCCTTCGTGAGTAGAAACACGTTCTCGTGATGTAATGTTTACGCCACTCGCGTTGCATAATGTACTATTATTCAAATTAACTTGTATTAATCTAAGTTAAATGTTGTATTACCAGAGGAGCTGCACAGGACTATCAACCTGATCAGTCAATTGACAAAGCTAATCATCCAGGTGTTTCTGGACAGGCTGCGAGGACGCACTGTTGGTGAGTTGACAGAGCAGTATAGGGCTTCAATCCCGACAAAGGAACAAGGAACGCCGTCTTTGTGAGGAAAATTCTAACGGAAAGGACCGTGGAGATGCAGAAAGATCTACAGTATATGTATGTTTTATTTATTACGTGAAGGCCTTCGGCCGAGTGAAGCAAGCTGTTTGAAATGCTGGAATCGCTGGATCTGGATGACCAAGACATTGAGCTAATTAAGAACCCCTTTACTGGACAAGCGAGTTGCTGGCAGGATGAATGGCACGGAGAGTGAGTGAATATATATGTTGAAGTAAAAGATGCCAGGCAGGGCTGCATCTTTTCGCCTGACTTGTTCTCGTTATACACGGAAATGATAATGCGCAACATCAGACAGATGGATAGAATCTGAATAACCTACGGTACGCCGTCGACGCAGAAATGATGCGGATGAGGAGCAAAAGGAACAACAATAAATGAATGTGATTGCGGAGGAAAGCAACAGGAAAGGGCTGGAGATGAGCAGGAGAAATTCGTTTGTAACGATATTCTCTAAAAAGCCAACTAGGCCGAACTGCAAATTCGTAGTGAAAGGCAAAGTTTTAGAATAAGCAAACCAATTTGTATACCTGGCTAGCTTAGCAACGGCAGACACAAAATCGGATGAGGAAATAAAACGATGAATCGTATTGCTAAGACAACATTCAGAAAGATGGACCCGAGTAGTTTCCCCGAAAATAGTGAGATGTTAAAATCTCGATAAACGGTATTGAAGTTTTATGTCTGGTCCACGATGTTGTATGGATGTCAGAACTGGACCATCAGCAAGAAGATGGAGGTCCACCTACAGGCGGCAGAAATGTGGTTACTACGCAGAGTGTTGAAGATCCCGTGGGTGGACAGGGTTTACAACTAGGAGGGGCAACGCCGTGTGGGAACGCGCCGAGAAGTGATGAAGATGATAATCGCCAGTCAGATTCAATTCGTGGACCATGTGCTGAGGAAAGAACAGCTGGAAGAACGCGCCATGATGGGCCGCATTGAGGGAAAGCGAGCCAAAGGCCGCCAACACTTAATATTTTTTGTTTGACTGGAAAGAGTAACCGGGATGAGACCACCTGAGCTCTCATTACGGCGAAAGCAGCGGGGGAGAAGGACGGTATGTCTTCTGCCTACACCAGGACTCTGGCTCGGAACTCTGATTGATTGATTATGGCTAAGTAAGTTTGTAAATACCAGAGTCTAACCCTCAACTCACTTGATCATGTTCTCATGAGAACAGTCTTGAAACCTCTAGTGCCTGCAGGAACTCACTTCGTGTCCTTGAGTGAAATGCCGATGGTATCCGGACCGGTATGACTGAGCTTATTTTGCTGAGGGCTACCCTCCACTGGGTGCACCACTCAACAAGCCAGGTCGCGGCCGGCTGCAGCCGCGTTGACTGTTGTGCCTTGAGCGCCAAAGGAGGTGTCGTCCACAAAGGCGACGGTCAGACACTGCGCAGGGGCGCCTTGGAGAAGATCGTCTAAATATACCAGCCACAATGTAGGGGTTAGGACGGATCCTTGGGGCAGACCTTCCGAGAAAACTCTTGGGTTGCTCCTACAACTGTCCCAGTTCACAAAGACGCGTCGGTCGGACAGCGAGGCGTTGACCCATTGGGTGATGTATGTGGGAACCCCCTTACGGGCGAGTTTCGCATACAACGCGTTTTTCCAAACGCGGTCGTACGCGCGAGAGAAGTCAGCCAGTACAGTAATAGGGCAGTTCGAAGGGCAGGCTTGCTCGACTATAGGCCGTCGAAAATATATTGGGTGACCGCGCCGATCTGCTCTTTTTCGGCGTGATGTACGACCGGATGCTTATACCTTCCGCCCCCAGGCGGATAGGGTGGCTGCAAGGATGGTGATTGGTAGTCGAGTTTTGAGTGCGTTGAGTGGTCGAGAGTAGGGATGGAATGGGCGCCAGCTTAGGCGGATGTACCAGACTATCCTCTTAAGTGCGGTTAAGCCTTGAGCGCTCTTCTACACCACCTCCACGAAGCTGCTGACTCCCCAAACTCATCGAGAATGATTCTTCTTGACTTTTCGAAGGGTTTCG